>CM007345.1:778412-797504 GCA_000333855.2 Endotrypanum monterogeii | reverse complement strand
GGCAACATCATGCCTGGCCACATCCACCAGAAGGGCAAGATCGGCATTGTGTCGCGCAGCGGGACGCTGACGTACGAGGCGGTGGCGCAGACGACGGCTGTGGGTCTGGGCCAGTCGCTGTGCGTCGGCATTGGCGGCGACCCGTTCAACGGGACAAACATGGTGGACTGCCTGAGGCTGTTCCTGAGCGACCCGGAGACGGAGGGCATCATCCTGATCGGTGAGATTGGTGGTACAGCGGAAGAGGAGGCGGCAGACTTTATTAAGAACAGTCCGATCAAGAAGCCAATCGTCTCGTTCATCAGCGGGTCGACTGCGCCGCCGGGCCGCCGCATGGGGCACGCTGGTGCCGTGGTCTCTGGTGGGATGGGCACTGCGAAGGGCAAGAAGGAAGCGCTGCGCGCCGCCGGTGTGACCATCTCCGACTCGCCGGCGCAGCTCGGCATGCACATGGCTGAGCTCTTCGCTGCGAAGTAGGGACAGTGCCGCTGATGAGGCACCTTAGCAGGCATCGATGTAGTCACGGACGCGCAGGGCATCGATGGGACGCTGAGGGTGGAGGGCGTTGCGGGTGTGTCTTCAGACCGCAAGGAGTGACTACAGCGCCCCATTCCCCCTTTCTTCTTACCGCCTGGCGTGAGGCTCTGCCTCTGCGCCGACCTGGCTGTTTGTGTTTGTATGAAGGGGGAAAGGAGCGGTGGGGCGGTTGGTTCGCGGCACACCCCTCTCCCCTCCCTCCCTTCTCTCTTTTCATGTTACCGCCGCTGTCTGCGGTGCTGGAAGGCGGTTCAAATGTACGAGCTCAGTGGCCAGTACGAGAGAGCGAGCGAGATGATTAGGCCAGGCGAACTACTGGCCGCCTTTTTTTTCTCACAGTTGTCAGCTGGAACTTATCTTACAGGTACTTGCTGTGTTAGTTGCGGATGCAGCGTATTAGTCCTCCTATTGTGTGTGTGCGTGGGTATGTTCTCAGAGGGGGGCCAGGGGGTGTGGTGTGGTTGGCGTAGACAGCCTCGCCCTCCCTCCGTTAGTTTCTTCTCATTCTCCTTAGTATAGCGGCTGCCTTTTTTTTTCTTACCAGGGGGGGGGGCGAGAGGAACGGAAAAGTAGTGGGAGATTAGGATGGGGTGGTGTATGTGTGTGTGTGTGATCCCGCTTTAAACATGTGCGAATGCCTCCGCGTCTTTTCCCGCGCTCCTTTTTTTAAAAATCTGTACTACCCCCCTTCGTCGTGCTTTGCGTTCGTGTTCTATGTTATTGGCGGTTACTTTTGATGTGTCGGTAGTGAGATAGGGCAATGCGTCCAAACGTAATGAGAGTAACGGTGACAAAACAGAGAGCTTGGTATGGTGTAGCTGTAACGACTCTCAGTGTATGCTTGGCACGAGCGCCCGTATGTGTGTGTGTGTGTGTGTCTGTGTGTGTGTGTGTCTGTGTGTGTGTGTCTTCGCATATGTATATGTTTGGCAGTGCTTAGCAACGAATGCAAGAAAAAATGTACGAGATGGCATTTCCTTCGTGGGTGTGCTGCCGTTGGCAGAGGGGTGGGGTGTAGATGTGAAAGATCTTGTGTAGAGAGCAGTGTAACTACCCGTGAGAAACTCCATTACTCCTACCTGGTCCACTAGATGCCTTTTATTTTGTTGTGCCCTGCGGATCTTCGTGTCTTCCCTCATAATACGCACACGGTGTGTCTGCTGGGGAGAGTTTTTCACTACGGGCTTCTTTTTTCTTTGAGCGCTGAGTTGCTGTCTTCATAATTTCTCCACTTCTCCTCCGTCGTTCTCCTCCCCTCGTGGTTGCGTTCTACAAACACGGCGCACAATACATGCGATCTGTGCTCACGAGTGAGAGATTGCGCCGCAGCAACGGCTTACGATATTCCCCAACACACATACACATACACACACATATAAATATATATATATATATATATATATTTATATATATATTATATTATATTTCTGCAGTTTGGATTCTCTAAGCACAGCGTCATGGACAAGTACGACGACGACGCCGATTATGATGACTACAGGTACGAAGGCGACGAGTATGACGACGCTGCGGATGACTGGGAGGCCGAGGCCGAGGAGCAGGAGCAGAAGACCATCGCCGAAGAGGCGGCTCGACAGGCTCGCTTAGAAAAGAAGTTGGCCACCCGCGCTCCAATCAAGGAGGAGGAGGTGGTGGAGGTGGTTCCGGAGGATGTGGAGCAGGCCATTGCGCACATGCGGCAGGTAGCCAACGACATCGCCTCTGGTAGCGCCCTTCTCTCCGGAGGAGACTCGGCGGAGGTGATTGGCGAGAAGAGGTGCAACTCAGATGCGGATGCAGAGCGAGTAGGAGCCATGATAGCTGAGCGCCTTATATTCTTTGCCGACTCCGACCACTACGAAACGCTAATTATGGATGTCTTCGAGCGCTTGACCAGCCACATCAAGAGCACGCAGCTGCTCAACGAGGAGGCAGATAGAGTGCACCGTCTGCGCTCGGAGCTGAAGCGCGTGGTAAAAGCCAAGCCGAAGCCGGTGAAGACATCTGTCAAGCAAGGGGGTCTAGATTTGGATACAGTGGAGGACAAAGGTGGTGCTGCCGTCCCGGAAGAAAACGAAGATGAGACAGGCTGGTAAAACTTTTTTTTTGTATGGTGCGTTTTTTCTTTTTTTATGTGTGTGTCAATCGATCCGTGCTCTCTTCTTCCCTTTCGTGGCTGTTCAACGAAAGGGCGATGGTAGGGGCCAATATTAAGAATATGGTATGTTGGTGTTTGGTTGGCGGTTGTTGGGTTGTGTCGACTGGAGAGGTCGAAGCTGTGAATCAGTTGCGGCAAAGGATGTCTGGAAGGTGAGGTGTGGATGAGAGGCATTGTCGCTGCACTTGGGGATGGGGCCACTTAGTACTGACCCAACTCCTCCTCCGTGGGTGGCGGACAACATAGTAAGGGGTTGCTCAGCTGTTTCACTGACTGTATGCGACAACTCTTTCACCAACTACACTTACTTGTCCCCTTCTTCCCTCGGAAAACATCCAGTTAGTCTGTTTGATTCCTCGGACGCCTTGGCTCTGTTTCTTCTCACATCCTCCCCATTTTGTTTTTTTCTTCTTTTTTCCCTTTTGATGCTTTGCACAGATCCACCCAATTGCCTGAGTAACATTCCTTCTCCCCTTTATACTACATTCCTCCTCCTCCTGCCAGGATGTCTCCTCATCATCTACGTTTGATCGCTTTGTTGTATGGCGCGGATACTGTGGTGGGAATAGGGCGGTTGGACACACACTGAGGGACTTCTCCCCCTTTTTCACGATATCATTTCTTTTTTTTTTTCGTGTTTTGAATTGCCAGCCCTAATGTACCTTTAAATGGCCCCAGGTATGTTTGTCTCCGTTTTTGTGTCTTTGTCTGTTCGCATTACCTGCCCTCTCCCTCCCCACTCCCACCCCCCTCACACACACAGATGCAAGGGAGATAATGTGTGGTGGCGTGGGAGTGCCACAAGCTAATTCTTTTATTCTCTCTGACGTTGTAACACTGGCGCCGTAGGTCGGTGGAGGGGGTGGGTGGACAGTAACCAACCCCCCCTCCTGCTCCTCTTCCTTCATAAAGTGACCTGGCTAATCAGCTTGGTAAAGTACACCGATGCTGCAGCCTGGCATTGAGCTTACGCTTATTCCCGCTATCTCGTCCTCTCCCTTTGCATCGGTCAGCACACACACACACACGCACACATACACACGTACTCCCCGGTATCAAGGAAGGGGGTCATAGAGCCGCAATAGAGTAGCGGTAGCTTCTTGACGAACTTACATCTCATCATACTTTATTTTCCTCTCTCTCTATCATCAGGTGTTATACACCACATTCCTTGGCCCTTGGGCACCTTTGCCGAACCCCGCTTCTATTTACCTGTGCCAATGGACTCGCTTCAGTTCCATTCCGTTTTCGAGGCAGTCATGGTCCTCAGCACCAGCGAGGGGCCCGCCTCCAACATCTTCGAACCAAAACTCGAAGCCCTCCGCCAAGCGCAGCAGTTGCGTGAGACTATTGTCAACATATACCTCGCTGAGGCTTCGTCGATCGCGCTTGAGCAGTTGTGTCAATGTCTCGTCTTCATGGGCATTACGCTGATGGAGGTAGAGGACGAAGAGGAGGGCTTCGCGGAGGTGCGCCGTGCTTATCAGGTGATGCAGTGGTGTGTAGGGGCGGCGCTGCCATCTGCTGATGCCGTTTGTGAGGTGAAAGCCGTCGAAGAGGAAGGTATCTTGAACAACATCTCAACCTCCTCTTCACTGACAGCGTCCTGCGGATACACAGGGTGCGTGCCATACATGGTTGTGCACAACGCCCTGGGTCTGTATCTCTCGAAGGTAGACTTGGACAAAGCCAAAACTGTGCTCGGAAGAGCGGAGGCCCTGTACGATGAGTGGGCTGCGTGGTGGCGTGGTCAGCCAGCCCATTGTGATATTTCGGAGGTGCCCCTGGCAGAAGACGGAGCACTCCGCGCTGACGAGGTTTCTGCTGAGCGTGTGGCACCGACGCTGCTGCGCTTCTACATGGATAGGAGCTATACCGCTACGCTCTTCTTCATGGCGCAAGTACTCACAGCACAGAAAGACACTGCCTCTGCCTCGCAGTACTGCCACCGCACCATGTACTACCAGCTTCTGAACAGGCACGAGTTCAGCCCTAAATCGTGGGCCACCAATGCTCTCCAGCTCAGCGGATTTTACAGCAGTAGCTTCGCCTATGACATGGCCTTCCACTGCCTCGTCGCTGGGCAGACGTTGATGCCGTCTACCGAGGACCCAGAAGAAAGCAAAGGAATGGTCGCATGGGCGTTCGGTCGCTTCTACCTTCATCGACTGCATCACTATGGTGGGCTATTGACGGGTTGCGAACCAGACAGCGACAATGTTGTGGCACTGGTGCAGCTGCAGAAGTCTTGGCTTGACTTTCCGGGGATGCCGCCCCTGCAGCCTCAGCCGCCTATCACTACCTTCGAGGAAGGGCGTGAATGCTTCAAGCAGGGAATGAAGTGGTTGCAGGAGGCGCAGACATGCCGCCCATTTGAGTCCTTCTGCACCGAGCACATTGATATTGCGCGGGATATTGTGCAACTCTACGCTGCACTGCAGCTATTCGAGCCGAATCGCGCACGTCGGATAGCCATGATGCAGCGCCAGGCACATCTGCTCGAGATGTTCCCCGATCAGTTGAACTTTAATGCCTACCCAATTGTGGTGCGCCAGCTCCTCTATGATCTTGGCTGTATACACGAAGATCAAATGCGACTGCGGGTGGAGCAACGTAAGCAGCCCGCTCCTGATGAGAAGCCACTCAAGGACAAGGCTCTCAACGCAGTGGTGTCCAAGACGTTGGGCTACTACGAACGTTTCTGTGAGACATGGCGTAACCCCACGACACACGAGCTTCCGGATGTGCTTGATGAGGACTCACGACTGCCCTTCTTCAGGGCACTGATGCGTCGTGCTCAGGTGCAGCTCAGCTATGTCCACAGCGGTCCAAAGGAGGAGTATGACAGTATCGGTGTCGCGTGCAAAGCCTACAACCGCGCTATCGATTTCTATAACCGAAACCCCCTCTCGCAGGAGCTCGATGCAGGGGTGTCGAAGGAGGTGGAGCTCGCCCACGACATGTTGAAGCTGTTGTCTGTGAAGCAGCGTGACTTATGGATTGCTTTCCAGCGCGCTTCCGTGTAGGTGCGTCTGTAACAAGGCACTGAGGAGGTGGTGTTCGAGGTTGTCTGGCGGGAGGAGGCGAGGAGGAACAGAGTGTGCCGCTCGCTTACGCTCCCTTTCCTTACTATTGCTCTTTTAATTAATTATATATATGTTACATCAAGCACTTCTGTGTACATTTTCCCGTCTTCTTTCCCTGGAAATTCATTTGCGTTTTTTTTTCCATGACGATTGACCTACCACAGATGCGTGAGTGTGCTGTCGTGTGTGTATGTGTAGGTGTAGAGACTGCGGACCTGCAGTTTCCTGTGCGTGTGCGTAGCTTCTCCCGTCATGTGGATGGACTGCAGGGCATGCTATGAGACTCTCTCCCCCCTTTTTCTTGTTTTTGCCGCTGTGACCCCCCCCCTCCTCCTCTCTATGCCGCGGCGTCTTTTCGAATCAACGCACACACGCTACTCTCTACGCTTTATCCCTTCGTTTCTGATCTCCTCCCTCCAATATATATATATATATATATATAATTAAAAAAAGGGAGCGATATGAAGAAGAGACGGCGAGGGGGTCGAAGGGTTACGCCTTGTAACGCTGAAAAGACCACAAGCTCCACAGATTTTGAAGACACACAGCCTAACAGGACGTTCCGCGATAGCGTCAAATGGCAGCAGCGAGCTTGTCAGAAGGAGATAAAAAGGGGGGAAGGAGGGATGGAGGGGGGGGGAGACGACGCTTACTTCCCCTTGTCAAGAAGACGACATCGCTGGTAGTCATCGGCGCTGACGACCCGTGTCGCTTCATAGGAGTTGAGTGATGTGCAACACTGGATGCACTTGTTTCTGTTCGATGTATTTTTGGGGTGGCGGTGGCGGTGGGAAAAGAAGAAGTGATGAAGGCGATATCATAAACTCCTTTCCGTTTACCCATAGCGCACCAAACGGCGTATATGATGAGGCTGCGAGGCGACGTCCAGGAAGTGCAAAGTGTTGACAGCACTTGCTATGGCTGCCTTACCTTCACCATTCGTTTCTCTCACGCGCAGTGGCAGCGTGTGCGCCAGGGGGCGTATCGTCACAGTGTGGGGTACGTCGCGTTCAAAAAAAACACAAACACACACGGAAGCGCATAGGCAACGTCATGGAAAGGACTTGACTTTACCAATGCAGTGGCAGATGCAGAGGTTATAGAGGTCACTCAGCGGCGCACGAATGCGCTGTGCTCTTCCACCGACGTGGACCGACTCAGAACGGAAATTATGTCTTTTCTTTCTCATATTGGTACACTCTCGCCCCCCCCCCCCCCCCACCCACACGACACAGACACAGACAGACACATCTTCTTCTCTACTTTTCTGTACCTCCATTTTCCTCGAACCTTGACCTTCTTCAAAATTATTTCTCCCTTCTATCTCATCGTTATTTTCACCATCCCGATTGCACAAACGCCTCTGTGTGTGTGTGTGTGTGTGTGTCTTATTCCCTCGTGTCTGTCTTACATACATATATATGTAAATACATGAATATACTTTAAGGCTGAATAACAATGTCTAGCGAGACCGAGTTCAAGAGGGCCGGTGCGCTCTTCACTGCGGGGCAGTATCACGAGGCGATCGAGGCTTACTCCGCCATAGACGCGGTGAGGGATGCGACATTAGAGGTACGCGCACGCGCACTCAACAATATCAGCGCGTGCTACGCGGCGCTCAAGAGCTACGAGATGTCCGGTAAGATTGCTCGGCAGGTCATTGCCTTGCAGCCTACCAATGCAAAGGCGCACGGTCGCGTCGCAGCCGCCGAGGAGAACTTGAGCCGCTACGGGGAAGCTGCTGTGTACTACACTGAGGCTCACCGACTTGATGCGAGTAACCCCGTATATCTCGCAGGTGCACAGCGCTGTCAGGAGCTCGTACAGGCCGGCCGCGGGGTGGCCAGCGCAGAAGAGAAGGACGCGTACTACTACAAAAAAAGCCTCGAGCGGGCGATGGTGGCGATGAAGGATGCCAACTACCTCGAAGCAATTCGTCACTTCGGAAAGGCACTCGATTTGTTCCCAGTCACCGGCACCTCGAGGGAAAAGGCAACGCTTCTGTGCAACCGAAGTGCGGCTTACTTTCGCGCTGAGCGCATCGAGGAAAGCGCTGATGATGCGCTGGAGGCCACCAAGGCGGACGACACGTACGCCCGTGGCTTCTACCGACTCGGCGCGGCCAAGGCGAAACTCAAGAAGGCAAGCGACGCTTACGACGCACTGGATACGTGCGTCAAGCTTGATCCCAAGCACACCGATGCCGCAACTCTTCTCGCTGAAATTCTTCCGAGAGCGCTGGAGTCTCGCAAAAGTGCCACAGAGCGGGCCCGTGATCACACTCGTCAAGTGATGCATATCACAGAGGAGATGAGCGCTAGGCAGGCAGCCACCTCGTCAATAGCTGGGCCGCGCGCGACAGCCCACGGGTCTGCGTACTCGTACTGTAACTTCTGCAATGAGACAGGCCACTCGCGGTCAGAGTGCCCTCTACTGCGTCGCAAGCGTAGTCGTCCACTTTGATGAACTCAAGTTCGCTCGCGTGCGTTTCTTTCTGGGCAGGTTCAACGTGACACTGTCGTCGCCGCTCGCCGTGCTCTTGGTTGGTTGGTGTCGTCTTTTGTTTTCCCTTGCGTTTCGTCCCTCCCCCCTTCCCACCGGTGCGGGTGGGTGCGATGGAGCCCTTCAAAAAAAAAGGGGATACATGACAATGCCGCGCTGGTGGAAAGGTCTCTGGTCGTTATATCTTTACCGCTCTGTGTGCATACACCGGAGTCTATGGCTCTGTGTGCATTGACAGAACTCCACCGCACCGGGCCGGCAGGTGTTGCATTACACTCTCCTCATCTTTGTGAGACACACACACACACACACGCACACAGGATGATAGAAAGGGATGGGTTTCTTTCCAACGCCTCCAGCACGTTCCGCCTGTCAAGCAGTCGAGCTGTCGCCCCCTGTACACCTTGTGAACCTCGTATCAGCCAAGGGATTCGTTGAGGGAATGGTTTCTCACGCTTTCCCCGGTGCTTGAGGCGGCACTTGCCCCCCCCCCCCTCCTCTCCCCGCTCTATACGCGCTCTCTATTCCCGCTCTCTTTCTTCGTCATTTTCCTGACCTTGTCTCCTATACACTCACTTTCATTTGTGTGCACCCGGCTGGGGTGTGGGTGCGTGCGGGTCGCGTGTGCCTTTTCGGAAATCGATTAGAGTCGTCTTGCTCCACCCAAAACTATGGGAGAGCGTGCCGTAAACCAAAGACAAACACACACACACGCATACATACATGGAAGCACATCCTACACCGATCTCTCAAGAGGCAGCTGATGGCTCATTTTCTGCACCGATGACTGCGCTGGCAACTGAGAAAGGAGCAGCCCCAACAGCGGAAGCAGCAGGCACGTCTGGTGGTCATGATGAGGTTTTCTCTTATTCGCAGAACTCCCTCACAATCGCAGCGGCTCTTTTCGCCCGTGTAAAACCATTCCTGTCACAGCCGCACATCGAAGTCGAGGCACGGCTATGCAATCTCGGCCTGTCACGAAAGCGACTCCATGAAGGAGACACAGAAGAGGTGCCTGTCGGCGGTATGGCGGCGATGGTACCATCAGTGAATTCCTTGCGTATTGCTGAGAACTCTCATCCGCATGTTCAAGTCGGTGTGAGCGCGGAGGACTTCTCCAGGATGAAGGCGTACCTGACGGAAAAGAGTGCTGATGCCATATTAATGCAGGAGACCGTCACGGAGGATATCAATACGAAGACAGGCCGGTATACGTACGCCATCGCTGCTGACGGGACAGAGTCATTTGTGGAGTGCATAACGAAGAAGCGTTTGTGCAATGTAGAATTGCACGTGCCGGGTGCCCCTTACGACATACGTGTCTCCGTCAGTACGGAGATACCTACTGCAGGTGCGGATGCACCTACCGTAAAGCCGCGAGGCTTCGTGCGGCGCAAGCGGCGGTGGGTAGCCACTGAGAAAACATTTGAGTATGCTTTTACGCGCGTCGGGGCCGACGACGACCCAAGTCCCACCTTCGAGGTTGAGGTAGAAGGCGTACACGAGGACAGCCATGCTGGTTTAACCGAGCAGTGGCTGGGGGAGCTGCTGGGTCGTTTGCTAATCCTCGCAGCGTTGAAAGGCAACACTGGATTGCCGCTAAAGCGAGCGTATACCGGACGTCCAACTCGACATCCTCGGTGAACATCAGGGGGCGTGATACCGAACGTCGTAATAAACATATATATATATATATATATATATATCTGTGTGTGTGTGTATGTTCTCGTGTGTCACTTTCATTTATTCGCGACTATATCTGATGGGGAAGAAAGGGCTGGCAGCGACTTTTGAGTGCCACCCCCGACTTTTTCTCCCCCTCGCTCACGTTGCTCCACCACTGACGCTTGGGAAAGGTCTTCTCTCCTCGCGGGACATCACACACTTACACACACACACACACACACACACACAAGCACGAGGAGGGTCAGGTGAGTGCTTCTATTTAGATCACTTGCGCTCAACACAGGAGGCATACTCCTCTCATTTCTCTTAACGCGTGTTTCCACCCGACACGTGGCCCCACCCCTGAGGAGGGTTGCATTGTCGAATATACGTAATGTGGTGTAGGGCAGCTTCCGTGGCCGATGCAGCTCTTTGGTGTGCCCCTCATGCGGTTGCGTCAACAGCACTATACCTGCAACGTTGCTCACCGTATCCTGCGTTCCATCTGGTCCCGTGACTCACACCTATTCATTCTGTATCTCTCTCATGCCCTTTCGTGATGCGTGTTGTCGTGTGTGCACGCATCTCATCGTCGTCGACCTGACATTGCCACCGCCGCTGCTGCTGCTGCTGCTTGCGGAACTGTGAAATGTTTTGCTGTTCACCGCCACCAACTCTTCATCTTCCTACATCTGTTGTTGCCGCAAAACACAAACCACTACATCTGCGCCTATAATCTCACTTTCGAGCACGTTTCACGTCTACTCCCTCTCTCCAAACAGTGTCTGCTCGTCGCGTGAGCTTGGCTGTCCATCACACCACTGCCTCTGCTTCTCTTTCTCTCTTATATATTTCTCTATTCAGTAACCATGATGCGCAAGTCGTCTGTGTGCGCCTTTGCGGCCACCCGAAAGGCGCTTGTAGGGAACGGCCCTACATTCCACACGGGTGGTGAGAACAACAACACATCCGACATCCAGAACGCCTTCCCCGTCAACGAGCGTGGCATTCGTTCTTCTTCACCCTTTCCGGAGCCGAACACTGCCATCTACGACTCCTACATGCCTTGGACTTATTTCCAGCCGATCGACGTGAGGGTGGAGAAGTTGCCGACGCCGGATCCCAAGTATTACCAATCTCATACGAAGAGGCCGTGGGACGTGTCAACAACTGACCTCATTGAGATCCAGTCGCGTAAGAGGTATGTGCAGGGTATGATGTACCTCGTCATGGTGATCTACCTCTACTTCCTGATGCCGAAGGAGAAGTCGTACACGGGCGAGACCGGCTCTGACGGCTTCTACGTGATGTTGCCGAAGAATCAGCCAGAGAAATTTTAATGTGTGGGGAGTGTTAAAATCTATCACACACACACCCACGCACACCCACGCACGGTTTCGTTTTTGTATCTAAAGAGAGAGAAAAGGATGAAGGGGACGAAAGTCTGCAGTAAGGGTCTGGGAAGCAGTAGGAGGCCGAGGGAGCCACTCGTCCACTCACCTGCGCAGCAGTGCGTTGCTGCGTAGCAAGTGGGATGCCCTATCACGCGCATGCGCGTTCCCCTCCCTTATGCCTTTCTAGCGACCCGTCCCCGGACTCTCTTTTTTTTTTTCGTAGCAGATACTTTTTTCTTGTTTCCAATCCTCCGTGGCAGTCGTCTCCATTTTCCCGTCGCTATGCGCTCCTCGCGGTTGATGATTGGGAGGGCGAAACGTGAGAACATGGAGGAGATGGGGGGGGGGCATGGTCGAGTGTGGTACTTGTAAGCGGTGTAGGATGGCAAAATTCACGTCGAACGTTGTAAGAGGTGAGGGGGTGGGGGAAGAGGAAATGTTTGTGTGTGTGTGTGTGTGTGTGTTGACGCACCTCTGCGACCATCTCCGTCCCTCCCTCTCTGTCTCTCTCCTGGTAGTATTAGTAGTAGTAGGACATGCACACAAGAGTCACCTGGGGAGAGAAATGGGTGTGGAAGCCCATGTCCACAATACCCCAGGTCTGTGCCTGTGTCTGTGCCTGTGTCTGTCTGCGTTGTACGCGAGGAAACGCCTTTCAACGCCCTTCTTCATTATCCTAGAATAACATTCGCATACATACATGAGGATGAACGTCCTCAAAGGATGGCCCTCGAGCTTTCCATATTTCTCCCCCCCCTCCCCCCCCCTCCCATTCAATGCGCTCCGCCTGTGCTCCATCACGGGATGCTCGGTATGTATGTTGTGTTCTGAATAGCATTATTTCTCTGCCACACATGCGCAAACGATCCCCAACTTGGCATGTAGAGTAGCGTCACCAGATGGTGAGTCTGGGAAAGGGGGGGGGATGAGATGCGGTGGCTCCCTATTACGTCGTCCTACACTTATCAACGAATCTCTCTGTGACTCGCTCTGCTTTTCTGGATGCGTTCTGTAACATTTTGCTACTGACATCATCGTATTCTCTCCTTCACGTGTGCACGTACACACGGTGCAGCTGCACTCTACTGGCTGTATTTGTGAGTGTTAGCGTCTGTGTGCTTTAACAATCGTGTCGTAGCTAAGCTAAGGCATCCTACACACACATACACACTTTTGGATTTATTCAGCATAAGCTCACATCTTCTCTTCCGGCCATAACCTCTGCCGCCGAAAACAAAAAATCTGCTCACTAATTTTTTTCTGTTGTTGTTTCGTCCTTGTAGTAGTGAATTTCTCACGCGCGTTGCGCCCATAATTATCATCTGACTTAGCCCTACGTGCAACCTCTCGCCACATTATGAGTCTCCTCGCCACAGATGTGATCCAGCGACTGAGCGAGAAACCGGAGAACATCCGCAACTTCTGTATGGTCGCTCACGTGGATCATGGCAAGACCACCCTCAGTGACTACCTTGTCGCCAGCAACGGCATCCTATCCCCGCAACTGGCGGGTGAGGTTCGACTGCTCGATTCCCGCCCCGATGAGCAGGAGCGCTGCATCACCATGAAGGCTAGCTCCATCGCGCTGCACCACACGTACGCCGGTACAAGCCACGTCCTCAATCTTGTCGACTCCCCTGGTCATATCGACTTTTCTTCTGAGGTTTCCACCGCCATGCGTCTCTGCGACGGCGCAGTCATCATTGTCGACGTCGTAGACGGCGTCACACAGCAGACGTCGTCAATCCTGCGCCACGCATATCGGGAGGGACTCTCAATGTGCCTTGTACTAAACAAAATCGACCTGCTCGTGACGACGCAGCAGCACACCGCTGAGGAGGCGTACCTGCGCCTGCGCAACATAATCGAGATCTGCAACGCCGTCTTAGCTTCCTACGCGAATCAAATGAAGATCCAGGAGATGGATCAGGACATGGAGCGCGAGGACCCTAGTGACGACGTGTGGTTTGGTCCGTCCAAAGGCAACGTACTTTTTTGCAGCTGCTACGACGGCTGGGCTGTCGGAGTGGACTTCTTCGCAAAGCTATACAAGGACAAAGTGCCGATAGAGCATCTCACCGAGGCCCTCTGGGGGGAGCACTACTTTGATTCCAAGAGCAAGACCGTGAGTTCGCAGCCCAAAAGGGCGGGTCAGCTTCCCTTGGGTGTACAGCTTATCCTGGAACCTATTTGGCAGCTCTACGAAGCTTTTCTAGGAGACAACGCGAGCGAGGAGCGGCAGAAGCAGCTCTCACAGAAGCTGAAGATTGACGAGAGCAAGTGGAACAACCCGCGCCGCGACTCGCGCGGTAAGCTGAAGGCGCTGCTCTCCACGTGGATGCCTCTGGCAACCTGCGTGCTGGACACCGTGTGCGCGCGCCTCCACTCCCCCTTCACTATGCAGAGGCGCCGTTTGGCTTCTCTCGTCCCGGGCTTCGAGACTGAAACTCCCGCGGTCGTGAAGGAGGCACTCGTGAACTGCGACCCATCCCCAGAGGCGCCATGTGTCGTTTACATTTGTAAGCTGATCGATACCCAGTACCTAGTTGGTCGCGTTATCGGCGCCGTGGAGGTGCACGATGACGCCTTCATCGGGTTCGGCCGCGTCTACAGCGGACGTCTGCGTGCCGGGCAACCGGTATACGTGCACAGCGATGGTGCAGTGGTAGAGGCAACTGTGGGCAGTGTATTTCTTTTTCGTGGTGCTGGTCTTGAGGAGACGGCGGAGGTGAGCGCTGGCTCCCTCTGCGGTGTCGGTGGTCTCACTCCTTGCATAACAAAGTGCGCCACCATCAGCAGCGTTCCCGGCGTGCCGCCCTTCAAGTCGCTGGTGCTTCAAAGCACCTCGATTGTGCGACTCTCCGTCTTTCCCAAGGACCCCAAACATCTACAGAATTTGGAGCGAGGACTTCGGTTGCTGAACAAAGTAGACCCCCAGGTGGAGCTGAGCATGCTTCCTACCGGAGAGCACGTGATCGGCACAGCAGGCGAAGTGCACGCAGAGCGCTGCCTCAAGGACCTCATCGATACGTTCGCGCAGGTGGAAGTGATTGCCTCGGAACCTCTCGTTTCTTTTCGCGAGACCATCGTGAGCAACCTGAGCGCCAAGCCGAAGCTGCACACAGCAACCCTTATGGATGGTGCTTTTAGCATTACAATCCAGGCCCGACCGTTGCCGTCCGAGGTGCTCGAGCTCATCAAAGAGGCTGCGAGGAACAGCGGCAGCAACCCACAGATTCTGCGGCAGACAACGGCTGCCCTGGCAGGGCACAGACGCTTTGCTGCAGATTTCAAAAATGGGGTTGTATCGAGTGGCCCAGCACGGCTTGGGTTCCTCGGAGCCGTGCTGCTCGCCAACTTCGAGGGCACCGCGGATCCGGAGGCATCGTGGGTGACTCTCCAGTGCTGGAAGGAGTCCATCGTGGCCGGCTTCCAGGCCGCCTGCGAAAATGGACCGATGGCCCAGGAGCCTATATACGGGGTGGCCTTCATTGTGACAGACATCTTCGTGGATGCTGACTCGGGTATTTCCGGCGGCATGGTGCTACCTGGAGTGCGGGAGGCGTGCCGCGCCGCTATGAGGCTGCACCCCCGCCGTCTCGTGGAACCGGTGTACGAGTGCACTGTGTACTCCTCCGGCTTCACCCAGGGGAAGATCTACGCCTCACTGAACCGCCGTCGCTCTGATATTGTCGAGGAGGTGCCGAATGAAGGCAGCGACCTTTTCTATATTCGCTGTTGGCTGCCGGCGGTGGAGGCGTTTGGCCTGCAGGACGAACTTCGTGTGCAGACGCAAGGCGCCTCGACGGCCCAGTTGCAGATGAGCCATTGGGAGATGATCGACGCCGATCCGTACTTTGTGCCGACCACAAAGGAGGAATTTGAAGAGCACGGCGCCGAAGTTGCAAACAAGAACATCGCAGCGCAACTGTTGGAGCGCATTATGCGGCGCAAGGGCCTTTATCGCGAGCGCGTAGTGGAGAGCGCCGAGAAACAGAAGTTTTCCTTGAAGGGTGCCTGAAGGCTTTACCACGGAGAGGTTCCGCGCACAGATATCGCTTTCTTTTTTTTTTTTCTGCCTCCTCCGTGTTGCCTTTGTCAGAATCAGAATGGCCCGTGTAGTTTCGGTTATATATATTATTATTATTATTATTATTATTACTAATATTACTGAATATTATTGTTCTGCATTGATGGGGAGAGGGCGGTGCGTGTGTGTATGTATACCCCTCTCCTGTTGAAGGGAAAGACATTGCCAGACGGAGGTTGGAGCGAAGGAGGCGGTGGGTGACGCCAAGGAGAGAGACACCGAAAGAAGAAAGCGGTGCTGATGGATACTGAGTGACGCCGCATCTCAGCCTCGGGGGATGTGTGTTTGGAGCTGAAAACTTCGATTAACATGAAGCGCTACATGATATTATGCAATCAAAAGAAATTGTGGGCAAAGGACAAGAGGACGTAATGCATTCATGCCAACTAATTGCCGTTCATCGGAAATATGCACTGAAGAAGGGACGGCTTGTGCCCATGCGCGTATCTCCCTGAACGACTTTTGTTTTTCTGGAACACAACGGATACATGGCGCAAGTTGTTCTTTGAGGCTAGCTGTTCAGGGGAGCGCTGCACACTTCCACACTTGGTGTAGTCCCTGCAAAAATATATGCACGAGGCGGATAGAAAAAAAAAACAATCTGTATTTATATCGAGAGAGAGAAGACCACTTGACAGTGAGCGGAGCATACCCTGTGGGAGTAGTTTGTTGACGTCTGAGAGCCTCTTTTATACGCTGCAACAGCTGAGGTGAAGCAGATGCTAAGGCCCCTTCGAACCGCTTTTCGTTTTTTTTCTTTCTGCATTAGCGCGTGCTTTTATCCTCTTCTGCCCAAGCTGACTTCCTGCAATGTCATCTACTTCCTTACCGCCCACCTTGCTTCGTCTACCTCAGTGGCACCGTCTCCCTCCATTCCGTCTGACAAACTGTGTACCATCACAATCGATGCATGAGGCAACTCACATCACATCACATCACATCACATCATATCTTATAAAAAAAAAAAACGTAAAACAAGAAAGGGAAGCACCGAGTCGCCTCGCGGACGGTGCACACCAGCCCACCACTAGTATGTGTCTGGGTAACGAACTGAGGGAGACTAACTAGTTCTTAGTGAGTGCAGTGTTCCTGTGCACGGATATCATCTAGTATTGTAGCCGGTATCCTACTACCCCTCCCCTCTTTCTTGTTTTTTTTTTGGGGGGGGGGTTGCTGTCATCACTTTTTTTCTCTAATTTCTCATTCTACGCGACTTGCACGTATTTCCTCTACTGCCATTAGCTGCATGGCTCCCCTCTTGCACATGTCTAGTGTCTCTGACGGGTCTGCCCTGGTGCCTGTTCATTAGAAGAAAAGATATATTTTTGAAGTATTCTTAGTCCTGAGTTTTCACGACTCCTCACACCTTTGCATCCCAGCTTTACCTCAACGTGTCACACCACCGGATTGAGCGCGCTCGTACTTGTGCCTTTCGTGCTGTTGTCACCATCATGTCTACAAGCGATGCACCTGCTCGAGTGTATGTCAGCAAGCGAGTAGACTTCACGAACGGATCACGTCAGCTGATTAGCTACGGCACACGCAACATCGCCGTTGTGTGTTATCGTGATGTTCTGTATGCCATCGACAACGCTTGCTATCACCACGGTGGACCGCTTCTGAATGGAGACATTGAGGACATGGGTGGCCACCCTTGTATTGTGTGCCCTTGGCACAGCTACAAGATCGCACTGGACACCGGAGAGGGATTGTACATGGGCATCGAGGGAAGTCCTACGGGTGGGAAGCGTCAGGAGATTGTTCGCTCAAAAGGCTGCAAGCAACGAACCCACAAGGTGGAGGTGGACGCGGCCGGGGATGTTTATGTTTTAGTGGACCTCACTGGGCCCGGTTTGGAGAGCGACCGGTATGCCTCAATGGAGTTGGCAAACCAACAGAAGTGTATGAGTCGTCCGGTAGACGGCGGAGTGCGCGGCCCGCGTGCACCAGGCATTCACAGTCGCGTGGGTACGGAGCTGCGCAGCGGTCACGTCTTCAAGCACAGGAGCTCGCTCCCTGCATCCACCGGTGAATCTAGTTGCAAGGGTACTAACCCACTTAGCGGCAGGCAGAGGGCTCGGTCCCCAATCAGTCCCACATTGCATCCGGTACATCATTCTTCTCCTGACACCTTGGGGGACTCGACGACAGGCCTGAAGGTTACTTGTGTTTCCATCACCAATGTCTGCCCGCAAGTGCGGCAGTTCGACTTTGTCCATTACGCGGGCCCTCTGCCACGGCGTGCGGAACTCGGTGAATACGTCGAGCTTGAGCTCCCTATCAAGGAGAGCTGCGCCGTCGATGGCGAGCTCGGGGGCCGCAGCCACATTACACATCCGCTTTCCCTCAACTCTGTCTCCACGGCCACGCGTGGCGAACTGATGCGACGTCGTTGGACTGTCTGTGAGGTGAACAACAAGGGGACTCTTTTTAGTGTTGTAGTGCAGGCTACAAGTGCTGACACACAGACCAGTGGCAGTGCGTGGCTGCACAGTTACTCGCTGCATGTACCATTGTCTGTAGTTCGCATTGGTGGCAACTTCACCTTCGCTGGCCATCGCAACACCATTCACGCTGTGGGTGGTAGAATACTTTGGATAACAGCCGGAGCATGCATTACCACCGCATATGCTTTTCTGAACGCTTCCCTAGGAGACTCGTATTTTGTCGAGACGGCGGAGGCCCTGAACGTGCTGCACTTCCACGAAACCGATGGTCCCCAAACCGTGCCCAAGATGGAATGTTTTCTGGACTGGCAGCGGTCTTTTCCCCGCCCAGTTCCGGGCACGGACAAGAAGACCAGCACCGAAACGGATGTGAAGAGGAGCAACAAAAATTACGTCATGGAGCTGTTTATTTCGACTACAACGCTTGATGGGAATGGAAAAAGCGCCAAGTTGCCGCCACCGATGCGCACCTCCCCAAACCCCATCACTCACCACCGTAGGATGCAGCCTGCAGACGTCATCGCATCTGTACACACGTACTTCGGTTCCGAACTGCCACTGGCGTATGTGTGCGGTCCGCCAAGCTTTGTGAGGGACTATGCCAGGGCACTTGAATCTACTGGTATAGAGAAGTCGCGGATTCTCACTCTCGAGTTATGAGAGGGTACGTTGGAAGAGGTATATAAATATATATATATATATATATATATGTGTGTGTGTGTGTGTGTGTGTGTGTCTGTGTGTGATATAGAACATGCAGGAGACGGTGCGCACGTGCCTGGCGGTGCCTCTCCCCAACTTTCACGTACACTTTGCTTTCAGAAGACATGATCATTTTTTTCTTCCTCCAGCTGTTGCTTCCCCTGAAAGATCAATTAAGAAACCCAATGGATGTTTTTATTACTTCGTTGTTTCCCTGCCCCGGTCTCATTGAACTTACTACACGCCGACGCACACCCTCCCCCTCTCCTTCCCCCTCTCCGCCAAACAGATGTGCGTTGGGGCTGGGTCGAATGCGTGTTGCCCACACGTGTCATGCGATAAGTGGATGGTATGATATGATGCCAGTGCTCAGAGAACCGAGTCGCCGTGTTTTTGTGCTCCATAAGCACGTATCGACACTTTGTCAAACTAGAGCAAGGTACGGGCCACCAATGCTCTCAGAATAGGCGAGGCCTTGTGCCTTGGTGCTGTCGTTTGGCCCCCCCCCATTCCC
>CM007345.1:760949-778175 GCA_000333855.2 Endotrypanum monterogeii | reverse complement strand
CCAATGCTCTCAGAATACGGCGACGGCCTTGTGCCTTGGTGCTGTCGTTTGGCCCCCCCCCCATTTCCCCCATCTCCCCCCCATCTCCCCCCCCCCCATTTCCCTTTCCTCCGCCGCTTTTCATTTTTTTTTTTTTTGATACACACCCACGACTGATCCTCATCAACTGTCTTTTTCTCTCTATCCCTCGTCATCTCTCGCTTGAGTAACTTTTTTTTTTTTTTCTGCGGACAGGAGGAGTGTTGCTTTGGTGCATCAACGTGTTTTCTGCCTGCTTGATGTGTGGAGGTTAGGATTCACACTCTCGACGACGACTTCCTTCTCATCAGGGGCAGCGCTTGAGTATCGCTTGCCAGCGTTGCACAGCGCTGAGCGATCCAAGGTTCCACGGTAACACCCACTTGTTTTTCGGTTCGTAGTATATTTATTTATTTATGTGTGCGTGTGTACGTGTGTGTACCATCTAGCCCGTATATTACAAGTATAACAATGGGCGTTCGCCAGAGCGTACCAGTGCTGTCAGACGGGCAGCCAAGCCCACAGACAGTGGCACAAGCGAAACCCAATGACGTGAACTCGTGGGGGACGCCGCCAGATGAGGCACCGGAAAATGAGAAGGATCCCACAGAGTTGGTACTCCAGAGCTGGGCCTTCTGCAAAGCAAAACCAACACCGCAAAAGATGTATCGCAGTGATGTGGACGAGCGCAAGCGACGGCAGTCGGTAAGTTGGCGTAAGCGCACAAGCTTCATTGAGCTCGACTGCGGTGAGGACAGCTTTTTTGTATCGAATAATTATAAGGTAATCGGTGTCGCAGACGGTGTTGGCGGTTGGCGTGCTGAGGGTGTTGACCCTTCACTATTCGCCAACGCATTGATGGAGAATGCTAAGTTGTATTCGGAGACGCATCGCGATGAGTGTGACCCCGAGAAGATCCTTGATGCTGCCTACACGAAACTGGTGAAGGATGGCGCTGTCAAAGTGGGCAGCAGCACGGCTTGTGTCGCAGCGCTGCGCACGGAGAATGATGGCAGCCACACGCTCGACGTGGCAAACCTCGGTGACAGCGGTGTGATGGTGGTGCGCAACCGTGAGCTCCACTTCCGTGTACACGAGAAGGCTCACGGGTTCAACGCTCCATTCCAGCTGGCGGTGCTCCCGAAGTCGATGGTAGGGCGAGCGTTCTCCGACCGTGTGCAGGACTGTGTGCGCGAGTCGGTGCCGGTGAGGGAGGGTGACGTTATCGTGATGGGCACCGACGGACTCTTCGATAACCGCTTCACCTCGGAGCTGGCTGCAGACGCCGGGTGGATCGGCAAGGTGGATGACAGCCCCATCGCCAAGATCCCGATTGTGGGCTTCTTCCTTAGTGGCATCTTGGCGGACGACAAGATCGAGTATGTGGATCCCTACCGTGTTGCGCAGCGTATTGTCTCCGACACTTACAAGACCTCTGTCAATCCAGATACAAACTCTCCGTGGGCGTCGATGCTGCGACAGTTCGGTCAGAGCGATGCTAAGGGCGGCAAGCCGGACGACATCACTGTTCTGCTGAGCCGCGTGAGTACACGAGAGGAGCTGAACAATAGCACCAGCTGGTAAATGGTGCCAACATAGATTGGTGTGGGTAGGTGGGTGGATGCCGTCGCGATGCGCATGCAGTGTAGGTGCTGACGCCGGTGCAGGTGGCGGCGATCCTCAAGAGGGCTCATCTTTCTTTCCTTATTACACGCAAGTAACGAAAAAAAGGATCTCTCTCTCTCTCTCTCTCTCTGTGTTCTTGTGTTTGTTTTTGGAGGAGAGGGAGAGGGAGGGAGCGCTGCGTGGGGGTGACGCTTATGTCTTTGGTACTACTAAGAAACGGTTCGCATCACTCTTCCCCATCCATTGTCCTTGGAGGCACACTCTATTCGTATTCGGGGCAGTGTGGCTCCCCCTTTTGCGCTGACGAAACGAGAGATGGAGGAGGGGGGGGGGCGCTTTGTCACTCATCTTTGCCGGGTCCTGTGCAATGGAGGCCCAACTTCAACGCAGATGTACGCCTACATTTCACCTTGTTTCCTGTTCATGGCCTCTACTCTTAAATAGTAGTAGAAGAAAAAAAAACATTTCTTCATGCTTCACCAAGACGGAGACGCACTGTGCGTTCCGACCGTTTTTCCTCTCACCTTTCTACACCTTTTCCCTTCCACACACTTACACAGAGGGCCGCGAAACTCCGCCAACCTCATCCAGCCCAACGTTTGCTGACGCATCCGAACAATATAGTGTTCTGTTTTTGTTTCAATTTTGAAGCGTGCACTCATCTTGTTCTCCCGAATCCCTGCTATGCCTTCGCATCTGCTGTGCAGCGACAACCACGTATAGACAACCTACACACACGCATACACACACGCATACACACACACACCTACACACACACACACACACACACACACACACACACCTACACACACACACGCATACACACAAAACATGAACCTTGATAATTACTTCGCCAAGTTTCTTCACAAAGGAAAAGGTCAAAGCGCAACGAGAGGCATACAGGAGGAGGCGCCATCTTCTTCCGGCATTGGCAATACAGCCTGTATGCCGGTCATGTCACTCGCTACCACAGTGCTCTCGTGTTGCGACGATGGAGGAGGCCACGCACCTGTGGGCGGTGGCTGTGGATCGCCGGTGGATGCAGCCGAATCGCAACGACAAGTGTCGTCCGGTTCATCGAACGCAGCAGTCAATGATGATGTGCAAAGTCCTCAGCAGCTCGAACCTCCTGTAGCGGAAGCTGATACAAGAGCTTCATCGACTGATGTACAGCCAACTGTAGAATTACGCAAGAGGTACCGTGACACGACGGTGGTGACATCATCCTTTCCCACTCCGTCTGGGTCTGCAATGGACGAACCGATGTCAAAGCGACTCCTTACCCGCCGAGTCGCCTTGGAGGAGGACGACGACGACGAGCTTGCGCTACTGCTAGGCTCACAGAAGGCGAAGCAGGTGCGCGAGGCTGATGCCATTCTGCAACAGCTAGAAACCGAGGAGGGTGTGGCTCGAATGCAGCAGGCGGCTTCGTCACCGACGTCGTCATGGCTGCATAGACAGGGGGACGGCACTGCTGTGAGCGATTGCGGCTCGCGTGCCATTAGTAGCCTTCCCTGGAGAGCATCATCCCTCGCAACGCGAAAGGCCATTGTACTCGACTTCCAGCGCCAGCTCGAGTGGGAGTTGCATGACAGTGCTGACCTCCACGGGGCCTTCGAACCATTCTTTAAGGATCGCGCGCTAGACCGCATCGCTGCCAACGATGCGCTTCGGCCAGTGCTAAATGCGGCGGCTCCTGCCATCACAAACCAGACAGTGGGGGCGCTGCCGGGGTGTACTCTGCGCCCCTATCAGATAGAGGGCGTACAGTTCCTGCTGAACCATTTCCACCGCGGTATGCCCGCCATCCTCGGTGATGACATGGGCCTTGGCAAGACGGCACAGGTGTCCGCCTTCTTGCACACACTGAAGCAGCTGCACGGGATTGACGGTCCACACCTTATCGTTGCACCACTCTCCACCCTCACGAACTGGACGAGAGAGCTTTCAAGGTGGGCGCCGCAGCTGCGGGTGGTGAAGTACCACGGCGAGCGTCGCACCCGGGTCGACGTCGGCAGAGGCCACCACAATCGTTACGCCGTATTCGTGACGACACCGGCTCTACTTCACCTCGACCGGGGTTTTTTCCGCAAGCGGGCGTGGGTAACGGTTGTGGTGGATGAGGCACATGTTCTCAAGGCGCACGATACGGCCATAACTTCTACGTCACGAAAATTGACTGCCTGTTATCGAGTGGCGGTGACAGGCACGCCGGTACACAACAAAGTCGAGGAGGTGTGGAGCCTAATGAGCTTTCTTTACCCGTGGCTCATGGCCGGCTACGACCCACATGCGAGCGACCCGGTGCAGCAGGCGGAGGAGTGTGCCAAGGTATTGCAGTACATTATGCTTCGCCGCACCAAGGCGGAGATGGAGCTTGGCATCCCGCCGCGCATCGATGAGCCAGTGACGATGTTGGGGCCGACATACGTACAGGTTCAAATTTTGTCTTTGCTCGCAGCACGCGCCTTGCAGGAGAGTAGTACTGGCCATCAGCTGCATGGACACCTAAGCCACCAGAGGGCCGTGTGTAATCACCCACTGACACTGCGTCTTTTGGCGGATAAGGGACGCGCGAACGGGCCACAGGAATCGATCGAGGAGCGCATGCGGGCTGCCGGGATACCAATGGACGCAGCACACCTCATCGATCCCAGCGCAAAGATGCGCTACCTCGATACGCTCCTCCCGCAACTGAAGGCGCAAGGACACCGTTGTTTAATCTTCTCAAATTTTACCACCACGCTGGATTTGCTCGAAGCCATGTGTCATCTGCGGGGTTTTAGTTATGAGCGGTTGGATGGCAGCTGCAATCGAGTGGAGCGGGAGCTGTCGATGCAGCGCTTCAATCACCCTACTTCCTCATGCTTTCTTTTTTTAGTGACAACTACCGCTGGAGGCGTCGGCGTCACCCTGACTGGCGCTGACACCGTAGTTCTTTTCGATTCGCACTTCAACCCGCAACTCGATCGCCAAGCAGCAGACCGGGCGCACCGCATCGGTCAGACACGTACCGTGCACGTCTACCGGTTGTGTCTGCAGGGCACTATTGAAGAGCACATCCGCGATATTGCAGTACGCAAGGCGTGCCTCGGTGACTTCATCGTCGAGGGCGGCCAACGTCACGGTACGGGTGGGCGGGGTGGATTTGCCAGCGACAACGCCGGTGCCCCATCCATAACCGCTGATGACATTCGTGAGATGTTTCAGCGCTTCGAAGAAAAGCACCACGTGCGACAGAAGCCGTGCGACTCTCTGGCTTCCTCACCAACCTTACCGCGCACCTCTGACGGGGTGGTTGGCACCACCACCCACGCTGTAGAGGATGCCATGGTGAAGGAGCTCATGCGCGTGGAGCAGCACGGGTTGTGTAGCTCTATGGGGGCTCGCGGCAACGGCGGCGGACTTGCCTCGCCACCCAAGCATACACACCGTTGCTTCTGCTGTGGTGACGCCATGCATCCCATGGAGCCGCTACTGCACTGCATAGTGTGTCCCAAAGCTTACCATGCTGCCTGTATCGGCGAGCGGCCGCCCAGGCCGGGGGAAGCGGTGAAGCGCTTCTGGACCTGTCCGCGACATGAGTGCCACTCGTGTGGCAAGCAGCAAGCTGCAGATGGCGCAATCTTTATGTGCGACGGGTGCCCTCGTTCCCTGTGCTTTGATTGCCTTGATCCCCGTTACTTGGAGATGGACGCTTCCGGGGCTCAACTGCTGCACATCCGCGACACGTATCCGGGAATGGAAGAGGAGGAGGTGGTACCGAAGCGGTCGTGTTACTACGTGACGTGCTTGCGGTGTTGTGGACTGCTTTCTTCCTCGTCGAGCTCGTCTTCGGAAGAAGATGATGTCACCGACAACGATGAGGATGATGCAATCGTTTGATGCTGCATTCGCGGTGGACTGCGAACACTTTGAAGTTGCTGACGGTGGCAGCGATGCGAGTGCAGATGACGGCAGTGACAGAAGGAAAAGGGTTCGCTCTCTTCCCCCCTCTACGTGAGGGGGGAAGAGCAGCTTCAGATGATCAATGGATGAGAATGGCAAGTGCGAAAGCCGTGCTCGCTCCACGAGATGGATGACTGTGTCCATGAGGGCATCTGTGGCATGCATAGATGCTTGAAGAGATGTCACACACAAACACACACACATACACATACACACACATATATATATATATATATATATGTGTGTGTATGTGTATGTGTGCATGTGTATGCTAATTATTCTTTTTTGTTGTTGTTGTCTCACTTCGTAACTGTCAAGTAACTCGCACCCCCCCCCCTCGTCTCTCTGTCCGGTGTGCGCACGTTCTTTTTTTTTGTTTTTCATAGTCATCTCCCCCAGGGCTTATTGACATTGAAGGGATTTTTGGGTGCGTACGTGTGGGGAGAGGGAGAGGAGAGGCACAGGTATATATTTTGTCGGGGTGCTAATTGTTGAGGGGAGTGTGAACGGTGCCGCAAGGCCTGTCAACGCCGAGTCGGGGAGAGCCGTTCCAGAGAGAAGGAGCAAAGCAAATAGACGACTGTTTTGGTGCAACCCTTGCTTTTGCCCTCACTGAGTTTGTTCGTAGGCGCTCTGCTGTACGCGCACTATCCCCATTGAGTGCACCCGCATGCCTCCCTTCAGATTTTACGATACACTGGCAAGGAAATGTGCGCTGACCGCTTTCTCGTGTGTGTAGGTGCTCACTGAGGGATTCTGGTGCGCATAATACATTTTGTCTTGCTCCTCCCTTCCCCCTTTGGCCGCTTTTATTTTCCGAATAAACACACAAACCCACGCGCACGCACTGACTTGCGGCAGATCACCTGTGATGATAGCGGGACTAGGGCCGAGGGTGCATGCCTCAGCTTTTCTTCTCTGCATCTGTACAAGGTTCTAGGGTCGTACACATATACCTATCCATCTATCTATACCTAAAAAAATTTCCTCTTTTCACCGATTCTTTCTTGCTTGTCATCTTTTCATTTTTCCTGCTCGCTCACACTGCACAGACTTCCCACCCTTATTCGCACTGCAAAAAAAGAGAAACCCCCCCCCCCCAAAAAAAAAAGAAGAGACGACAACGGGCAGCCGTTTCCATAATCTGCCAGGGACGCCTACTTTACGTGCCCCTCGTTCCCCTCACCTTTCCACACGAACGCACATTTATATATTCATATATATATATATATATATATATATATGCACTGTCGTTTTTTTTTTCTGCTTGAGTGCAGTTAGCTAATTTTTTCTCCCCTTGTTGTTGTATTCCCTACGACTTCTTTTCATAAAGTCTGTAGTTCATTCTTTCTTCACCGCTGCTTGTCTGTGATAATCTTTTTTTTTTGAATTTCCTTTTCTACGTGTGTTTGTGTGCATCCTCTACCCTCTCTTACCCCTCACGCGCTACTGCAACAATGGATTCTATCATCATCAACTTCATCTCCGACGTCTTCACAGTCCAGGATGACTCCACCTTGGGCCGCCTCATGCCGTGGTTCGCCGGTGGCATCATTGCGTTTGTAGCCTTCCCCTGGGTCATGATGGTGCTGTACGGGCTATACTTCGGTATATTCGTGCGACCCAAGGAGCAACGTGCGATGTCGCTCTCCCCACTGTTGACGTTTCTTTATTTTCTCACCGACGAGGCCACGCCAGGCTTCGACCAGCGCCTCATGCAGCTTTTCCACCCCAGTCTTCTAGAGGACAAGGATGGCGGCTTGGTCCAGCGTGGCCTTATACGGGCCATGTCACGCTGCCTCATCGACAGGTTTGGGAAGGTGACTAACATTCCGCTCGACACGGTGGTGCTGAAGCGCAAGGGTAATGACATCAACTGCATGGCCCTTGTGGACTTCGAGAAGGCGAAACAAGTACGCTGTCAGCTCTCCTGGAGGCGCCGACCTGGTGTGGTTAAGCGCTACCGCGAGCAGGGAGGGCGGTACCCGGCTCGCTCCGAGAAGGAGTCCTTCGTACTTAACGGCATCGGCATCGCCTTTCCCTACACCTTCCAGGTGACGGACTTTCATATCGACCCAAAGAAAGGCGATGCATTTAACGTTCTCAGCTACGTCCACATCGTTGACTTCGACGATTTTGGGGAGTTGTTCGTGCACCGTCTTCTCCAGGAGCCTCCAGCGGCAGCTGTGACGATGATGGCTGAATCACTGAAGGAGAAGTATACCCGTGACGCGGCACAGCGGGCACTGCAGGAGTCAGTGCAGAAGGTGATCGATGCATGCGGAGGGCTAGCATCGTCACTAGGCAGTCTGGATGTAGATCAGACGTCTTACAAGGCCATCTACGCGCCGGAGTCGGAGGATGCGGATGGTCGGAAATCATTGGTAATGAGTGGTGCAGACATGCATTATCTAGTTAAGGGAACCACGCGAAATATCGAGGTGTACCTGTGCCTCACATTTTCTGGACTCAGGGCCCTGATCGCTGGCTATGAACTGAGGCTTCTGCCAGAGGAACGGGCGCAAGTGCTGGTGGACAGCGACACGGGCAAGTCTACTATTGTCGTTGAGTGATTCTCTTTGGCTGTTTGTGAGCGTGTTCCTCTCCCTCTGCGTGCGTGCGTGCGTGTGTGTGTGTGTATGCGTGCGTGCGAGCCTCATGGCTACTCTTCTACTTGGCCTACAGCGCCACCCCCACGATTGGCTTTGGTTCCATGCACCTTCCCAGAGGACCCTCCCCTTCCACACACATACACATACGTACCGGTGCGTGGGGGGGGACGATGGAGAGAGGGTATACAAAGAAAACTAATAATAACAATAATAAAAAATATATATATATATCCTTTTGACTTGCCACTGTGTGTGTGTGTGTGTGTTTGTCTGTGTGTGCTTTCCCAAACTCTCGCATGGACACCACCGACTTCCTCTCCTTTCCACGCGCCGAGACATGTTTCGAGGTGAACAAGTGACTGTGTGTGTGGGGGGGGCTGATGCGCATGCACTCTCGACTTGGCCTTTCTCTTCAAGCCCCTACTTGTAACCTCTTCTCTCTCTCAATTGTATTGTTGCCTACATAATGATCGACCTCGTCATACGCATATTATATATATATATTATGTACCCTCTCTCTGTTCAGTAACAGGAGGTGCACATCTCAGCAGCAGGTTATACAACGCCTACATACATACACACAGACAAAACGACGGTGGAAAAGGAATAGTTTTAGTAGAGGAAAATACGTCTATTTCCCACTCGCTTGCTGTGTTGCTGCTGTCATTGTGTTCTCTTTTTGATCACTATTATTTATTGGGCGTGCCCAAGCGTACCTACATAGGCTGGTGCGCCTTCCTTCCGCCTTCGCATTTTTTTCCTCTCAATTTCTTTTTTATTGCTCGTTGAATTCATTACTGGCTTGTACGCGTTGTTTCCCCCCCCCTCCCTTTGTCCCAGGATTCATTTGCTAGCAGACGGGTACTCTTGCAGATCTTTTGCACACATACACAGACAGACACACACACACACACACACACAAACAATCTTCTATACACATCCACAAAAAAAAAAAACGTGCGGCTAGTTTCCCTCTTCTGCTTCCCTCTCTTCCCCCTTTCCTTTTCTCCGACGCTAGACATTGTTACGGCGCGGCTGCCCATACACTCCCCTCCCTCTCGCCTTTTTCACTTTCCACGTTGTTTCCTGCGCTGGCTGTCTCCCGTGACAGCTCGTGTGTCCCTTCCTCTCCCCCACACACCTACACACACATTCTTTCTTTACTTGCTTGTATCTCTCCCCCCCCCTCTCCGGCTGATTTCTTCATTTTTTTTTCCTACTTCGTCGGTTGTATTCGAGCTTTGTAAGTCAAGTGAGGGTTCAAGCCGTGTGCGCTTGTCTTCAGTACAGCAAGCTCCTGTGGAACCGAAGGGGGGTGTGTCCATGTGTGCGTGAAAAAGCGGCTTGGTTGCCGTCTTCGCCATTATCGTCCCCTCCCTTCATTTTTTCCCCTCCCCTCCCCTCTAGAGGATCTTCCCTTTTTCAGTCCTCAATCTCCTCCTCAGATCTCTCGTCATCTCACTGCTTTAGTTATTTCTGTCGCTTTTTTTTCTTTTTTTTTGTGTGTGTGCATGTGTATGTGTGCGTGTGTGTGTGTATGTTTGCGTGCCATCACTCTTCAAAGTTGTTTAGTTATCTCGCCGAAAGACACACACACACACACGCATTCAAACAAATATACATACAAGTAAATAAATAAATATATATAAATAATATATATATATATATATATATATACAGAAACAAATACCGACAAGGACACACTCACTCTCTTTGTGTGTGTATGTGTCTGTGTAGTTGCTGCCTTCATTGCTCTTCAAAACGACTGAGGGAACCCTCATACAAACATGGACGGCGAACGGGAGACGAACACGACGCCGACGTCATTTTTTCGAGGCATCTCCGACAAACTTGAGTCGCAGCAGCAGAGGCGATTTCCGCCCTTCTCTCGACGCGTTACCGTCCCCGCCAAGGGCGTCCAAGCGAGGCCGTCAAATCGATACCGCGGCAGGGGCGCAGGGGGCGGTGCCACCCCGCCATCCTCGACGACAACCACCCCCGTCTCCACCGCGACACCGTTTGGTGCGCTGATCACACAGGTTCCACACCACGCGCCTCCAAGCTGGCAGCAACAGCAGATCGATGGAGCTCGCGCGTCGATTTATGAGGGGGGCAGGGGCATGCATTCTAGCAACAACGCAATCGCCTCTCGGCAGGTAGCTAGCAGTGATGCAGGTGACAACCACCGTTCACGTCAGCGAGTGCACGCCTCGGAGCTGGTCAAGCGGGCCCGTTACATCCGCAACCAACCCAAGAATGCCTCCCCCTTTGACGCCTCGGCACACACTCCGTTGTTGCCGGGGCCCCTTCCCGCTTTCCGGCACAAGAAATGTCTCATCCTTGACGTTGACGAGACACTTGTGCACAGTTCCTACCAAAACACGGGGCGGTATGACCTGCACCTTCCCCTCACCATTGATCATGAAACTCAGGTGAACGTCTACGTGGCCTTTCGGCCCCATCTTCATCGCTTCCTCGAAGCGATAGCGCCGCTGTACGAGATTGTCATCTTCACAGCCTCCCTCAGAACCTACTGCGACCCGCTGATAGACTCGATTGACAGGCATCGTATTCTCGGTGGTCTACGGCTTTTCCGCGAGCACTGCATTCTAGTGGGCAGTGCCTATGTCAAAGATCTCTCGTTGCTAGGTCGAAATTTGGAACAGGTGGCGATCATCGACAACAGCCCCATTGCCTACCTCTTCCAGCAGCGGAACGCAATACCCATTACATCGTGGTTTGACGACGCAAACGATGAAGAGCTGCTGCGCTTGATACCGGTGCTGGAGGTCCTGGCGGAGGCAGATACTGTGTATGATGTACTCGATAACTACAACGCACTGCTGCAACTTCAGCAGTTCCGTGAGAGCGACCCAACCCATTAGTCTTCCCACCATGTATGTCCGTACTCCACACAAACGGGTAGCAGATTTGCATGGGGTGTGTTGGTTCGAGAAAGGATATACACGTTCAAGTTCATGCACACTTCCATTCTGATATTTGCAGCCATGTTGCTCGGCGTCGTGCACGTTGAGGTGTACGTCCGTGTTTCTGTATATATATATATATATATATATATGTGTGTGTGTGTGTGTGTGTATGGAAAGGTGCGTGTTGCGTGCTTTTTGCGTCCTATCGGCTATGATACGCTAAGCCTTGCCTCCAGTTCCGTTGGACGCGTCGTATACACCCCCCCCCACCCCCCGCCTCTTTTTTTTTTTTGCCAGATCGATCATCTGTTGGCCTTTTGTCACTTTGATCGTTCCTTCCTCTCCCTCGTTTTCACCTCCAGCTCGTATCACTTCGAGGCGGTTTTGGTTCACCGTTGTTGTTGTTGCTGTTTCACTCCAGTTTGCTCGCTCCTTTTTTTTTTTTTTTTTTGTTCTTGATCGTCGTTCACGGTTTGTCCGCATGTCGCGTAGCTGTCATCAACCACTGCCTCATTTCTTCTCTTTGCCTCCTGCGCACAGTATTTCTAGAACTCATGTATATGCTTCACCTTCACCCGACGAGTTCGGACATGCCTACGCGCCTCTCATGTAGATGTCTGCAAGACGTGGAAGCTCATGGTGCTTAGTTTATATTTTGTATTTTGTATGTTTGGGGGAGAGAATTCGTGGCCACGTAACTCCCCTCTCCCCGTTTTTGCTCCTTGCGCTGGAGTATCTAATGTGGCGATGCCTGTGAAGCCCTCAAGTAGGCACTCCCTCACTTCGACGCGCTCCACTGGAAGAGGAGATGGAGATATTGAGGATGGTAGCACAGCACCGACGCCAGTGCTCGCCAACCACGTGAACAGAAGAAAAGATGCTTGACTTCATTTATGTGCCTGCCTGCCTGCCCCCCCCCCCCCCTCCTCTCTTTCCCCCTCCTCTGGCGAACACAAGTCATCATACAGCACCGTCACTCCAGCAACCTACTAAAATCAGACCCTTCCCACCCCCTTCGCCTCGAAATTCGCCACGCCATTGTTCTCCACGTCGTCTCTCTAGCTCCTCCATCTCTCCACCCCCACCTCTGCCCCTTATAATGCAGAAGATTACGCTCCAGATCCTGCGTCAACAAGATGACGTGTGCAGCTCCTCCGTCCTCAAGTTTTTGGAGAGTGATGCACGCTTTCAGAAGCTCTCCAGGAGTGAGGGAGAAGATATTGTCACACGCGACAACGAGGATGCGGAGAAGCTGAACGATGGCATCCGCATCGCCGTCCGCAAGGGAATCCTCAGCGGACAGCCGCTCGTCTCCCCAGTCACGAAGCTGAACGTCGTCGGCCTCAGTGCGCAGGAGGTGACAGACAAGATCATGGCGGCTCTCCCCTCCAAAAACGGGAACATCATTATTATGCAGGGGCTGAGCGGCACTGGTAAGGGTACCACTGTGAGCAAGCTGAAGGAGATGTTGCCAAAGTGTGTTGCGTGGAGCAATGGCAACATTTTTCGAAGCTACACGTACTTGTGCAATGAGATGCTGTCCGCGGAGGGAAAGGAGATTGGGGAGGAGAACTTGACGGATGAGCTCCTGGCCGCTGTCGAGAAGCGCGTAACGTTCGTGAAGTGCGAGGACGGCACATTCCAAGCGCTGCTCGACGGCACGACGCGCGTAGTAGACATACAAAATACGCTTTTGAAAACGCCACTCATCAGTTCCAAGGTACCCACAGTGGCTCAGCAAACCCAAGGTGAGGTCATCCGCTTCGCCTCCAACGCCGTCAAGCAACTCAGCGGCGACGGCTACAACGTCATCCTTGAGGGTCGCTCTCAGACCCTGGACTACATCTCCACCCCTCTCCGCTTCGAACTCGTTATCCCAGACGTCTCGGTGCTTGGTCAGCGCCGCGCCGCGCAGCGCGTCATGGCCAAGGCGCTTGAGTTGATAGGCGATAGTGCCTCAGACGACGATGTAGACAACGCGTTGCACAAAGCCCTCGAGTGCCTGTAGAGACCGTAGCAGTGAAAGGTAAGGCTGCGACACTCACACCCTCGCTCTTGTGGGAGTAGAAGCGGGGAGCAAGTGCTTGCAGCTGCTTACCCACTGGATCCCCTTCCTCCCCTCCCCTACCCCCCCCCCCCAAAAAAAAAGGTTTAAAAAAAATTCTCAGTTTTAATTGATCCAGTTTCTTGCTCATTTTTTTTTTCCTCAACTTCGCTGCGTGCACGTGCGTGTGTGTCTATGTGTGTGTCTCAAACGTAATGGGTCAATATTTTTTTCTTGTGTGTGTGTGTGTGTGTCTGTGGCTCAGCGTGCGCGTTGGCATTCCTCATCTGGGCAACCGACTCTATCACACCTCGTGAGGTGACGATCGATCTGTCGAGACTCTTAAAGGCACTTGGACGAAGGTCTTGATTGTTGTCGACAGCAATCCCCCAAATCTCTCCATCATTCCCTTCAATCGTTGTCCCCTTTTTCACTCCTCCACTCATATCACCTCTTCCCATGGAACTGCGTCTGTCTGCTATGTTTGTGTTTATGCCCTCCTCAAGTCCCGTTTCCGCTCTCAAGAAAACGAAGTTGGTGCCCGTGTACAGTCGTCACACCCTCATCCACTGCTATCCCGCAGAAACCGCTCCTGCATCGTATCCATCGAGTCAGTATCTCTCTTTCCGTCCTTCACGTAGCTCGCTTCGATCCATGTAAATATGTTTGCGCGAAGAGGGAAAAGGGTCAAGTAGAAATCTGCACAGGCGCACACGCGATTTGTTTGCGCATCTATCCCTCCTCCCCGCAGATGTGATACTGAGGCTTCATCTATGTTCACTTTTTTCACTTCCGCATCTATTTTTCTCGCTGAACGAGTTATGCGACATAGGAGGCCCTAACTTCCCCCCTTTATATATATATATATATATATATGCACACGTCTGCGTGTATGTGTGTCTGTGTGTGTATACCTACATGTTCTTGATCTCGCTTCCAAACCACAGGCTGATTAGCATCCGAACCTTCCATCTCTTCATTCCTCTTTTACGTTTTTCATGTAGAAAAAATGGGTGGCTTCTCCCCATTCCCAAATTCTCTTCCCCTCCTCGCGCGGGCGTTTCGTTTATCATCTTTTCGCCGATCAATGGTATGCTTCTGCGTTGGTCAAAGCCCTGCCCAATAGTGTGGCTTAAAAAAAAAAAAGGTTTTTTTTTCGCGGCAATGCAACCGTTGCGGCACCGTTTCGCTACAGTAATACAAAGGGTATCCTCCTCCGCCGCCCTTTTTATTTCACTCTGGCCCTGCTGCCTTTCACCCACAGCAGCGCCCCCCCCCCCCCCCCGTTCCTTCCCGTCCTGATCCTATTTCTCCTCGTGTCCATACGCATAAGCGCACACCGCGGTGTCGAGTTTAGGTATGTGAAGGGACTCTGGGTAGGGAGAGCTATTCAAACGGAATTATACACATCACACCTAACGCGAGGTACCGACGCGACGTGCAAACCCCCTGGTTGCTCACGGGGAGACAAAGAAAAATGCAGGGGTCCTTTGCCACACCAACCGTCCGAGCTGCGCAGCTCGGTCACTCTCGTGGACCACGAGGTCGGCTGCCTGGTGTGTGTCTGCGTGCTCCTTCCCTTTTGTGGGTGTGCCCCTCCCCCCTCCTCCCATCACATCGAGGCTGTCGTATGCACCGTCCCCCTTGCGTAGTCTACTGCATCTCGCACATACATGTGTACATCTACACATTCTTCTTTCCCTTCCTTTTCCCTGTCTCACACACATGCACACCCGCGCACTCGAAATACCGCCGACTTCTCTTGCCGCCCTCGACCCACGTGCATCCACTCACACCTGCACAGTTTTTATTTTTTACGGATTTCTCGTGTTCTCTCGCAAGCAGCATTGCATCCATCCACCCTTTTCTCCCCCCTTTCTCTCTTTCCTTCGCGAAAAGCATGTCCTCTGGAGGCGCTGAGTTCAAAGCCGAGCTGCGTGCTGGCAAGCCGAAGTTCGGTGTCTTCCTTAACTCTGCCAGCCCGTTGCTGGCAGGTCAGTTCAGTCACTCGGGCTATGACTGGCTGCTGATTGACGCGCAGCACTCGCCGGTGGACTCGCTGACGATGGCGCACATGATCGCTGCTATCCGCACAGGCCACTCCAAGGTAATGGTGCGTGTGGCGAGCACCCAAGACCGCGCCGGCATCCAGTGTGCTCTGGACAGCGGCGCCGATGGCGTGCTGATCCCGTACGTGAATAACGCACAGGAGCTGAGGGAGGCTGTGTCGTGCTGCTACTACCCGACGACTGGCACCCGTTCGGTGTACCAGCCGCAGCAGTGCATGAACGCGAAGGGTCTGCTGGGCTACGTGCCTGAGTCGAACAAGAACGTTGTTGTTGCTTTCCAGGTTGAGACGGCATCGTGCATCGAGAACATCGAGGAGATCATGGCGGTGGAAGGTATCGACATCGCCTTCCTCGGTCAGAACGACCTGTGCATGTCCATGGGTCTGTATGACGGTCGCTACGTGTTCCCGGAGATGTACTTTTCTCCGGAGCTGCAGGCTGCCACGGACAAGCTGATCGCAACGGCTAAAAAGCATAACGTCATCCTTGGCCTGTTTCTGTTCGGCACAGACCGCGTCGGCGAGTTCCTCGAGAAGGGCTTCACGTTCATCAGCATTGGCAGCGAGCTGCACCACGCCATGGTTCAGGCCGGCACCTGGGTAAAGGCTCTCAAGCAGATCTCAGAGGAGAAGAACAAGCCGTGGACGAATCAGCCCAGCGCCCTTGTGTAGGTGAGGTGATAGTGTTCACCGGCCGAGACACTAGAGAGACTGAGGGAATGTGGGTGCTGGCACAGGCGCATGCCGATATCGATCCCCGACACACGCGCACCCCCCCCCCCACCACACACACGGATACACACATTTTCCCTTTCTTATCAGGCGTTTCTCCGTAAAAGCTTAACATATTCCCGATGGGCGCTCTTTCCCTCGTTTTTTTTTTTTTCATATTCTTGTCACCGACAGAGGGGGCAGGCAGCGGCGTGCTGACACCGGTGCGTACATCCATGATTACGTGAAGAGTGAGTGAGTGGACGGCCCGTCGGTAGGTCTGCTGACGGACGCCTGATATAGGAACGTAGCAGTCGTGGCGGGGAAAAGGTCTTTCTCTGTGTATGTCTGTGTCTCTGTGTGTGTGTGTGTGTGGGTAGAAAGATCGTTTGTAGAGAGGCATTCGCACCTCCACGTTCCCCTATCCAGCCACGAACCCTCGCCCCCGCAACCACATGGCGGGACCCTGCGGCCCGAACAAGAAGGCTATCCCCCCTTTTTTTTATTTCCACAGTGGGCCTTGTGGTCACATATTGAGTGCCTGTTTTTCCCGAGAGCGAAAATGCCATAAATACATAAATATATTTATGTATTTCTGTTTGTTTATATGTGTTTCTTAATTTTTAGTTGATTCTTTTTTTTTGTCTTCCCACGGGCACATGAACTAGCTCACTGACATTAAAGTTCTACCTCCTTTCCCCCCGCTGACTCCTTGTTATGCAGTACATATGCTCAAGCTAACATACACACACACGCGTGGCTAAGGAACGTTACATTTCCGGTCCTCTCTCACATCTTCTGTGCCCGAGGATAATCTCTCCAAGCGGGAAGCGATGGTTCCATCTTGAGGAAGGTGTTGACCATATATATATATATTCCCCAGCTCGACATGCACTCAATAGGCTTCCTTGGATATGAGTGTGCCTACGTGGGTGCCTGCCTGGTGTGTGTCTGCGTGCTCCTTCCCTTTTGTGGGTGTGCCCCTCCCCCCTCCTCCCATCACATCGAGGCTGTCGTATGCACCGTCCCCCTTGCGTAGTCTACTGCATCTCGCACATACATGTGTACATCTACACATTCTTCTTTCCCTTCCTTTTCCCTGTCTCACACACATGCACACCCGCGCACTCGAAATACCGCCGACTTCTCTTGCCGCCCTCGACCCACGTGCATCCACTCACACCTGCACTAGTTTTTTACTTTTTACGGTATTTCTCGTGTTCTCTCGCAAGCAGCATTGCATCCATCCACCCTTTTCTCCCCCCGTTT
>CM007345.1:705647-760930 GCA_000333855.2 Endotrypanum monterogeii | reverse complement strand
CACGAACCCTCGCCCCCGCAACCACATGGCGGGACCCTGCGGCCCGAACAAGAAGGCTATCCCCCCTTTTTTTTATTTCCACAGTGGGCCTTGTGGTCACATATTGAGTGCCTGTTTTTCCCGAGAGCGAAAATGCCATAAATACATAAATATATTTATGTATTTCTGTTTGTTTATATGTGTTTCTTAATTTTTAGTTGATTCTTTTTTTTTGTCTTCCCACGGGCACATGAACTAGCTCACTGACATTAAAGTTCTACCTCCTTTCCCCCCGCTGACTCCTTGTTATGCAGTACATATGCTCAAGCTAACATACACACACACGCGTGGCTAAGGAACGTTACATTTCCGGTCCTCTCTCACATCTTCTGTGCCCGAGGATAATCTCTCCAAGCGGGAAGCGATGGTCCCATCTTGAGGAAGGTGTTGACCATATATATATATATTCCCCAGCTCGACATGCACTCAATAGGCTTCCTTGGATATGAGTGTGTGTGAGGATGGAAAGTTTTGATGTCGTGAAGGGGTGTGAAGGGGGGAGGGGGGCTGGTCTTATGAATGAATGTTTAAACCCATACACGCGCACCCATACACCCACTCGATATATGTTTATGTGTTTGTATATACGTATACATTGATTGATTTTGCGTGTCCCTAAACCAAATGATCACACACATAAAAAAGGAGGGGGCTCATTAGGAGCCGCGTAGTGTACTGGTGGACTCACCTATCGGCACCTGAAGGCTGTGCTTCGTGCATGCCGTGTCATGCTACAATTTAGTGGCATATCAAACTGCTGATATGCCGGCACCGCGGGCGGGCAAGCGGGAGGGGGGGGGTGCGAGGAAGCTGATCTTTAACGGTCGTAAGCAAGTGGGGAAATGTTTCGTATCGTTGTTGCACCGCCATGTGGTGTCAGTGAAAAAGGGGTACTGCATGCTCACGAGTGACTGGGGCTCCCCCTCACACCTCTGCACACCGGTATCTTCCTTCCTGAGCGTCTTTGTTTTCGGTACCGTGGTCATTGGTGCAACAGAACCCCCCCCCCCCCGCCCCTTGCTCCGTGTGCACACGCAGAACTATTGCGATGGTGAGAAGATACGTAGTTTCCAAATATTTCAATGATACACGTTCTTGATTTACATTACGAGAAGAGGGAGTGGGGCAGCAGCGGGCATCTTCGTCAGGGTTTCACCCCCGCCCCCTCCCCGTCCCCTCATGACCCACCCGTATATCAGCTCTCCTTTCTTTTTCTTCATCACACCATCTATTCATTTATATATATATATATTTTTTTTTTCTACGCTCTTCTGCTTCGCTCTCTCGTCGTATGGTTTTCTTCCTCTGGGATCACTAAGCGCAACTCACTGCAGCAAGGCGTGTCCAGGGTGTAGGTGTCTGTAGTTGAGTGTGGTCGTGTGCATAAGCAGGCTTACTCCGTTCCTGCGCTACAGACCGAGATTTACAAGCGCGTTCATCAGTACACAAGGTGCACTGCAAGGCACGTAGACACCACCCAAGCCGAACCACTGTATCTCTTGGACATTGCCTGATAGAAATATATATATTTACGTACCCCTTCAAGCCATCGGGCAGTGTACAGCGCACTGGTTCAGTGCGCTATAGTCTGACATTAACGTCTCTCATCTCCGCGTGTGTGTACGTGTGTGTGTTTAGGTCTCTTTCCCCGCCAACTCATTCATAGAAACCGCTACGCGAGGGAGGAGCGGAGGATTGGCAGGGACGCCTCCCATCTCCTCTTCTCCATTCTGATACAGACATAGAGGTAGGTGACATCGGGGTCATCTTCTGCACCTGCAACGTTTGCCTTCCCTTGGTCTCCATTAGGCGCCTCTCCTCGGTTGAAGGTCAGAAGAAAGCATCGAAGACACGGTAACCGCTTATCAAGTTCCTACACTCGAGAACACAGAAGAGTGGTTGTGAAGGATGACCCGCCCAGGCAACGCGACGCGCCGTCCTCGCTCGGCGGAGCAGACAGCGCGTCTGCTGCTCTCCAACGCCTTTCGGCATGACACGTGGGAGTGCGCGGCGGCCCGAAAGCAAGTTCGATCCCGTGGTGGGGCTGTGCATACTATGCGTCTCAGTTTTCGCGATTTGGCGAATCAGCGTGTCATCGCCAGTGATGTGGAGGCCGTCAACTTGGCCCTCTTCGACCCTGATCGGAAGATGTTCGTTGGTGCAACCTTCCAACTGGAGGCCCATGACATGGCACGCCCGCTTGCCGTGCAAGTCACACACACACAGCTCCTTGTAGTGGAGACGGTGGTACAGGACGTGCGTCCGTCAGCACCACTGGAGGAGTACCGCGTGACTCGTTGGGGATACTGTGCAGTAGAGGAGATGCGGAATGGAGTTGTTTCGATCGCGCTGCGCCCTGGAAGTGCGCACCTCCTCCTCGCTCAAAAGAGTTCATGGCCTGTGGTGAGTCTGCCTACGGCCCCAAGTGATGCTGCGCTTATATGCGACGTGACTGTAGATGAGGACGCAGCACTCGTGCAGCTGATGAGGGAGCTTGTGCCCCCTGGTATCTTCGTCTCTGAGGACTTCACACGTGCGACTCCGAAGCGTGGCGCCTCGCTTTTTCGGTTATGCGTCAAGAATATCGAGCTGTCAGGCTCCACGAAGGAGTCTGCTCTGAATTTGGTAGACCCGGATGCAGACTGGTCCGTCGCTGCAGTGGCCCACAATGGCTTCCAGCAGCTTGGAAAAGGTGGAGAAGTGCCACTTATATTGGCGGCAGCAGACGATGACGGTAGGCGTAGCTCCTCGTCGACCTCCTCCACTATGTCTAGTCGCCACGTCCCAGAAAAGTCGGTGATCAACACAGCTCTTCTGCGCTCCGACCTGCCTCTCTACATTGACCAGCTGCCTGTTCATTCCACCACATCGCTGGTGTTGGCCATTCGTCGCCGCGCGCCAGGCTCACGCGCCTTCGCTGTCTTGGGCTTTTGTGTGCTGCCACTGTGCATGATGCCGATGCAGGACCGTGACATTCGAGTAGAGAACCTGCCAGCCTTGCGAGGCCCCTTCTCGTGCGAGGACGCGCGCATGCTGATGGTAGACTCGACGAGCCCCTATGGGCGGGTGCCAATCGGGGTTACGCTCACCGTCGAGTACCACGACACCGGCAAGTCAGATGAAGTGCCCTCCACAGACGTTAACGCAGGTACCTCCGTGGTGAACCCAAAGCGGCAGCAGCAACCAGAAGAAATCACAAAAGACATTTCAACCCCGTCATCGCCGACGTCCTCTGCTTCTTCAGTCGCCTCCGGACTAAGGCCGACACAAGTTCTTTCTACTGCCGACGTAGCCGGTGATGGTGTGTCGGTGGGGCCGATCAGCGAGACAGCTTCTACCGCGCCTTCAGAAAGTGGTCCCGCTGCAAAGAGAGACAAGGTCGGTGGCACGGCAACCGTCTCTGGCTCGACGGCAAGAGGTGGGGAGGACAGTGTGGGCATCTTCAAACTGCTCTGCACCATCATGGAGGAGCTGCACAAGGTACGTAAATCTCAGGACATGATACTCCAGCAGAGGGGCAGTGCCGATAGTGGCTTTGCCGCTTTCAGCCCTGCCATGCGGGAGCGCCTCAACAGCGGTCTGGCAGACGGCGGTGTCAGTGTGATTGACCTGGCGCCACGACCCCTCGCGGTGTCATGGAAAGCGCGCAAGCTTATGCAAGATGGACTCCAGCCAATACTCCATCCGCTTAACGGGACGCTGCTGAACGATGTGGAGCCGGTTGTTGGTCAGCCCACATCGTCTCTCTACGGCTTCAGGGTAGAGGGTATCACCGTGGACAATGCGCTACACATGCCTCCGGACATATGTCTTGTGTTTTCCTTTGGTCCTTTGCCGTACCAGCAGGTGGGTCCCCTGCACGTGACATCGGTGGAGAAGACGCAGACAAATGAGAGTTGGCAGGTCTACGACGACAAGGACCGGGCTGGTTTTGTGTGGTGTGAACCCACAGATGCGGTGCGGAGCGCGGCCATGCACACGTATAAGTCGGCAAGCAGCGCACTCGTCTACGTGCACTTGTACGATGCACTCACAATGTTCTACATTGCCACTGCCAACTTACCGCTCGCTGCCTTCCGCCGTCCGCTCTCGGCAGCGTGTGCAATGACACCTATGGATCTAGTACTGCAGCGGGACTTGAGCATGACAGAGCAAGTTGTGCCGCCCAAAGTCTTTCCAGTGATGCAACAAGCAGGGCAGCTGCACCTCACCGTCTTCTGCGTAGGCGTTGCGGCCTCATCCAGTGACGGGGGTATACAGACTCCAGTTGTGGCAACTGTGCGTCACCTGGAAAGTGCGCAAGGTCGCGTAATCACTGCGAAGAGACTGCGGCATGCAGATCGATTGAGTCCAGGGGTTTCGGCGTCAACGTTGTCTCATATCGCTGACACATCGAAGCCAAACGGCGGCACCGCGGCCGTGGGCAGCACTGCGGATTCCCCGGTGCCGGCAACGACTCCTGACTTTGGCGGCCGTGCGAACGGAACAGGCACGCTGCACTGGCAGCGCGCACAGTACTTCAAGACACAGCTGCAGGAACACCAGCAGAGCATGGGGACAGCGCCTCATCTTCCAGGCGTGCCTGACTCTCACGTGCGCGCGGCGCAGGAGGCAGCTGAGTTGGAGTACCGCCTGCGCCAGCTGGAGCATGAGCGTGCTGCTATAAAATCTCGGCGCATCGCCGAGGCGCTGTTGCACCGCCTCACCGTCGAGCATGAGGTGAGCGTCATTTCCTGGCGCCCCGAGGTGGTGCGGACGGCCTTCAGTAACCCCTTCTTCTGCGCTATGGAGTTCTTTGTGGAGGTGGATTCCGCAGACGCCGATGTCTGCACCGTCCTGGAGGCGGCCAATTTCGTGTTGGGCCCGCGTGAGAGGACGGAGGTGGCGTTGTTGTTGAACCTCTCCACTTCACGGCATACCAGCAGCAAAGGCGCGAGTGGTGCCCACCAGCAACACGAGCCACAACATTTGACGGCACGTGTGTACACCGATAGGCGAGAGCTGGTGTGCTGCATTCGTGTACGCGCCACTGTGGAGCCACCGCTTGTGGACCGCCGCTACGAGATCTTCGGTGCACCTGGCACAGAAGTGTCCAAGCGTATTCTCTCTCGCACGTTTTCCTCCGCTAGTTTTCCGATCACCTCGAGCAGCGACGCGCTGTTGCGGCGCATGCGCCAGCTCTGTGCCTTTGCGGCCACTTCCAGTGCGAAGACGTCCGTCACCACGAATGCAGTACTGGATCCGATTACGCATACCTACATTACTGCGTGGGAGGAGGCGACTGTAACGACGGAGACACCGAAGGATATAAACCGCCAGCGTACCGAGTATGTGACGCTCTTCTACGATGCCGCTATGAGTCGCGTGTACGAAACCTGGGAGCTGTGCATCTTCGCCTGTGAATGTTTCACGACGCGGGATATTTTTTGGGGTCAAACGACGGCACTGGGCCTGCCTGCAGGGGAGACGGAGGCCATGTACTGCAGCGACACGAATGTAACAGTGGAGAGACACGGGGGGTCGTACCTACTGCGTTTGCATCCCCGTGACGTCGGCACCCAGCGTATGTTTCTCCACACTCTCGAGAAAGATCTCCTCAAGAAGATGCTAATAACTGTGCCAACTGTTTACCCCACGCCAACCTATTCTCAGGTGATCGAACTCTCCCTCGCCGATGCCAAGGGTCCGGTTATGCGCCGCCTGACGTTTGTCAATCGTGGAGACCAGGAGGAGGTGTTCCAGGTGCACCACAATTACAAGTTCCACCTGCAGGTTAGTCCATCAAAGTTTGCTCTGGCGCCAAGTGATTCGCAGTTTGTCCATCTTCAGTTCGACCTCCTGACGTTGCCGGAGGGCCAGCTGGAGGGGAGGTGGCCCATATGGATCTTCATCAACAACGGCCAGGATAAGACGGTGGAGTCGTATCACTTGCAGCTCGTCCTCCGGGCTCACCCAATCGTGCGCGTAGATGCATAGGTTTCCCCATCCCTCTGAGGGGAGGAGGAAGGAAGGAAGGAAGGAAGGAGGCCAGAGGAGGCGAGGGAAGGGTCGAGTGTTTTTTTTTGTTTTGTTTTGCAATGCGCATTGTGTATCCGTGCCTCGTTTCTTCCTCCTCCCTCCATCGTGTTTCTCGGTCTAGGCATCTTTTTCTCTCTCTCTCTGTGTGTGTGTGTGTGTGTGTGGGTGTGTCTCCTTTCACCGATAGATATCACAGCTTTGGCTTTTCTCCTACACCATTTTCCCAAGTCATTTGTCAGCACGTTCGTATCAACGACCCACTCTATATGCAAAAGAGATGCTTGCACAAATGCCACCGCGGTCTGCAGATGAGGTGCGCTACGCTCTCTCCCCCTCTCCAGCGATCTCTTGCTTTACGCCATAAATTCAATTGATATTTCACTACCCCCTCTCGCCTCCATTGTATTTGGGTACCCTTTCCCCCTCCAACACACATACACACACGGGGAAATCCTCTCCAAGGGAGGGTATTGATGAGTGACAGATTTATGAGTGTTCCACTCCTCCTCCTTCTCATCCGCCCCCCCCCCCCACCAACGTATTTATTGCTTCCGGTAAACACAAATACGGGAGCTCTCCTTTTCTCTTGTCTCCCGAACCGCATGCACAAGCGCCCACGCACACGTGCACGCACGGGGAGACATGGAGTCCGTTGTAAAACTCAACCGAAAACTTGGGGTGGGGAGTCGTGGCGTCGTGTATGAGGGCTTTGATCGCGCTAGGGGGCACTTCGTAGCCATCAAGGAATTATCCTACATGGAGCCTAGCATCCCTGACGAAGAGGATACGGAGCTGGCTGCCATCCTCAACGAGGTCGCATATATGCGGGAGGCGCAGCACCCAAACCTTGTCAAGTACTACGGAGCCCGCTGCAGTGCGGTTGGCATTCAAATTGTAATGGAGTACGTTGGCGGCGGGTCCCTGGACTACGTACTGACCCGCTGTGGCCCGGTGCACGAGCACGTAGCTCGTGCGTACACTCGCGACGTGCTCGAGGCACTGCATTATTTGCACAAAACGATGCATGTGTGTCACCGAGATGTGAAACCAGCGAATATTCTCATCACATCGGATGGGCGGTGCAAGCTGGCTGACTTCGGTGTCGCAAAGCACGTGGCGATGGCGACGCCGACGCGCTCAGGGCACGGTGGAGAGGGAAAGGAAGACGTGACGGGGGATAGCGACCTACCTCACAGCAACGGAGGGCGTCAGTGCTATTTGCGGACAGCAGTGGGCACACCGTGGTACATGGCACCCGAGGTCATCAATGGTGGTGTTGACGACGATGACGACGACGACGACGATACCAGTGTGGAGCTCGACGACGCGCAGGAAGTTGCTGTCGGTGGCGAGGCAAACAATGGCGCCTCCAGTGAGGACTGGGGTAGCAGTGGCTTGGGTCGGAGGTCAAACAACTTGTCCGCCTCGCCGCAGCCGCTGTACTCGTCTCCTTGCTATTACAATCCGCTGAAGAAAATTCTCAAGAAAGGTCGACTCGGTGCGCGCTCAATCGGGTACACTACCAGCGCCGACATATGGAGCGTTGGTGTTACTGTGTACGAGATGATCACGGGAACAAAACCCTTTGGCGCTGATCTCCACAACCCATCTGCAATTCTTTTTAGAATCGCCAACTGCGCCGCATCTCCACCGCAGCTCCCAGAGGGCGTGCATGTCTCCGCGGAGCTCCACAACTTCTTGGATTTGTGCTTCGTATACGACAGAGACCTCCGCGCGACAGCAGCGGAGCTCCTGAGCCACCCTTGGCTTCGAACTGTTGACAACTCCAACCACGGAGGTTGCGTCAGCACTCGTGCAGCGGCGCAACAACCTTGCCCGCTCTCCAACAACAGATGTCCCTCTCGGCCTGTCATCCCCACCGACAGAGATCCGCTGCAGCGTCATCAGAAGCAACCGACTCGCCGCACTGTCTTTGACGGTGTCCCTCTCCTCGACTCCATCGACCTCCCACCTTACCCTGCAATGACAGCGATCTCATCTGAATCTTCTTCAGTAGCGGAGGGCGTCGTCGGTGTGGGGGCAACCCATCCTACCGTGGTCATTCCTTCAGAGCGTGGCCAGTCCAGCTTGCATCGGCTGTCCACCAGTGATGTGCCGTGTCTCAGCAACGGCCTTCTTCACCCCTCATCGGTCATTTCATCGCGAACATCGTGTGTATCTGTCGAAGAACAGGTGGAGGCGTCTTCGAGATATGTGTCTGTGCGCAACCGAATAGGTCATACGCGTGCGCCTAACGCAGCGCACATCACTGCCTCATCCACGTCACACCCCTCTCGGCCCGTCGGGGGTGGTCTGTGCTCAAAAAAGAGCGAATTTGTCGGTTTTTTGTCGCATCATTGAAGAGAAGAATGTCCTGCAGCTCCTGAAGAGGTGTACTCGTGTCTTTCTCTTTTTAACTGGTTCCACGACGGTGTCGTTTTTTTTTTTTCGTCTGTGGGTGTGCGTACATTTCTTTTGCCCTTCTTCCCCTTTTTCCTTCCCTTTGATATACGGTCAAAATTTTTTTTTTTGGGGGGGGCAGGTGAGGGGAAGGGAGGTGTTGCATTTTTTTTTTATTATAGTGGTGGTGCTCATCCCTACCCATAATGTTATCATCATTATAATTTTTTCCACTGTTGTTCTGCTGCTCAACTTAGCGCGTGTGTGTGCTTGAGAATGTGTGTATGTTGTTGTGTTTTCCCCTTGTGTGGTTACGTTCATGCGGGCATGAACAGGCGCTCTGCAATTGGTGTCTCGACTGCATGCCCTTGTCTTTTTTTTTTTTTGATCGTGGCTGTGCTTGCCACGTTTACATCTTTCTGGTAACTGGTCTACTCCTCAGCTATATTGCCATTACATATTCTCACCGGGTGAGGGGTGGGTGCAGAACGAGACAAATAATGGGGTGGCACTGGACGCGCATCTCCACGTACGTCTACTAGCCCTTATAGGTATCCCTCCTGAACATGTCGTGCGGGTGGGAGAGTGTTGTTGCTGGATAAAGCTGCTTTCTGCCCCTTCACCACTTCTCTGGACACTTCTGTCCTTTTGCCGAACCCTTCCCTTCGCCCTCTACGTGGTTTGGTTGCACTCACTGAGTGGTATTGTAGTCGCCTCGCTGCACCGGACCGCATTGCCAGGCCCCCCTTCCTCATTCTCCCCCTCGCGTGTTTCACACGCTCCGCTTTTGATCTTTCTCCCCTCGCACGAAACGTATGTGTGTGTGGGCACTATACACACGCACACACACACACACACACACATATATATATATATATATATATCCTCAAACGTCCCGTGGAAACGTGGTGCGGGTGTCTACAACATTCCCCTTCAGAGGAGCTGTAAGCGTGCCACACACACACACACACACACACACACACTCACTAAACACTTGTGTGCTGGGCTGTGGGCGCGCGTAGTTGTACCTCTGCTTCCCTCTTAGATCGTCTCCTGTCAAAACGCAGGTGCAGAAAGAGGTGCACATCCACATACACATAGAGAGAGAAATAAAACTGCGGTGTGTCTGTGTGTGTGTGTGTGTAGTGTTGGTGGTGCTCGTCGTCATAGCGAGTGAGTAGCTCGACAAACGAGGGACGAAGTTTTCAAAAGCGTGCGCACACCGACACACACACACACACTTTCACACACAGTTTTTCTTCCTGTTAGGCGTCGTTCCCAGTTCATACATTCACACGCACATCTGCGTCGAGTGTCCCCAACGCCTCCTCCGTTTCCCTCTTCGTCAACCTGTCGCGCTCATAGAACCCACACGCAGCCTGTCTACTTGCTGTCTCTTGATTATCGCATCTCAATACACACCTTTGCGTGTCTACTAGGAAGTGAGTGGTGTCTCTGTTTCGTATGGGCAGGGTCCCTCCTCCCTTCCCCTCTCACACCTACACACACCTCGCTCTTCTCCCGCGGCGACTTCCTTCCCTCCCTCCTCATTTTCGGGGCTTTTGGACCACTGATCGACGCGTAGCACTGGCACAAACTCCTGTCGCCATCTAGGCCGGCTGATCCTGAGTGTATTTGCGTAATCTCTCCCTCTCTCTCTATATATATCAAAATATGTTCCGATTTTCTGTGAGGGCTCTGCAGTGGCAGACGTCGAGTCGTGCGAGTGGTTGGGCCACTTCGGTGGCCGCAGCGACCGCCTTTACCGCCACCCCGATACCCACCGTCATGGGCAACCAGCAATACGCCCCTATCAATGCACTCGACCACCATCACATGACCGAGTTTATGCGGCGTGCCTCCGCCATAAAAAAGCGGTGGCGCGGAAAGGGGCAATACGCTTTTGCACGGGCCGAGGCTCAGCGCTTCCTCGACTCTGAAGTTCCAAAGGTGAACCTGGGCGACTGGATAGAGGAGGGAAGCAACGCCATCGCCCTGTCGCAGCTGTTGAGCTTCTTCGAGATCCAGCCAGAGGCATCGTTGGCATCGCTCATCCTGAACAAACTCATTCGGACAGCAGAGGATGAGTCTGCGCCACTGTTGGATCGATTGCACGCCGCTCTCAGTCTTATCTGCACCAGACCCGAGGAAAACTATGAGCGTGTGTTTCACGTGATCACACAGGCGCTGCAGCGACTTCAGCAAATTGCGGTAGATGGCAGAGGAAGTGGCGGCAGCAGCAGTCACCACAGCCTCCGGATCGACGGTGCTGGCCGAGCTAACGACAAAAACACACCCTTGTCGCCAGCACAAATGTTGCCGCTCGACGCTGTGGCCGTGTGTGCCAAGGTACTCCAGCGTTGTGGGAGGCGAACACCACCGATGCTGAGTGAGCAACTGGCAACTGTGGCGATGGGTTTGCTGCAGACTACCTCTGCTACTGACCTTCCTTACCTACAATCGATTCTTCTGCGTCTGTATGCCTGGATGGTGCGAGCAGAGCGACCTGATGCGAATCAGCTGCTGTTCATTTTAATTGAGAAGACAGGCGAGTTCGCGCGATATGACTTCGGCACACTCATGGTTTCATGCGCGCGGCATCATCATATTATGCATCTTCCAGTAGAGCTTATCCAACGACTGGCGCGTGTTGCGTTCCAATATCGAAATTCTTTCACGGGTCGTGACGGTGCGGCGATACTCGGCACTCTTGCACGGTTAGTTGTATCTCTCACCCCTGGCGAGAAGGGCGTTTCTGCTGCTGACGTGGTCCGTGTCCAAGATTACTTTAACGCGTTGTTGGAGGAGATGCAGGAACGCGTCTTGCGCCTCTTCGATCCCGCGGACGCACTCTACTGGAGTAGCTCCGAGGATATGTCTTCCTGTGCGTTCGCCTACGAGCTAGGTGGGCATCTGCGCTACAGTCGCGTATTCCAGGCGTACGCAGCGTATGTGCAGCACTCTGTGCAGAACTTTGAACCACCGCAGCTTGCCCTCGCCACGGGCATTCTCCGCAGAGCACAGTTGCTCACTCCGCATTTGGCTACGCGACTGTCCCAGCGCATCGAGGTGGTGCTGGGTGAATTGCGCTTGGCAGAGCTTTCGCATATCTGCGCCACCTTTGCGGTGCTACCGTCGCCGCGGCCGGGGTGGTGGGATGAGGCGAGGGCTGTCGCACTGCGGCTTCTCCAGCCCGGTGTCAACGGTCTTATCTCCATAAACCTTGCCATCGCCTTCCCTGAGCAGCCGGACTTCGCCGAAACTGTGGACTACGCGCAGATCACCAGCAGGCAACTAGTTGACCTGCTCCCTATCACGCTCAAGTCGACTCAGTTCGGGGAGGCGGTGGTGGTGACATTATGCCAGCGACTAGCTTCGCAGGGGGAGCGTTTCACACCAGATGACCTGCGACTGCTGTTGGCATGTGGGGAACGTCCGCAATTGGTGCACGCGGCACAGGAGCACCTCCACCAGGCGTTCGCCCAGCCTGTGTGGAATACAGACACCCTCTACTCCCTGCCGCTCGTCATCGACGCAAGCCATCCGGAAAGGAACCTCCAGCAGTTCAGCGCCTCCAGGGCGTTGGAGGCAGCCAAGGCCGCGTCTGTTGGCCCAGCGCAATTTGTGTCGCTGGCAGAGCTTCTCCTCGGTTCTTTTGGTGACACCGACCCGTCTTTGCGTGAGTACGTCCAGACTGGCGGTGAGGATCTGCTAAAAGAAAAAGGAGTTTCCTGCAGCACCATTGTCCGCTACCTCTCCATTCTCCGCCGCTTCCCGAACATGGTGCCACCTACACAGTGGCTGCATGGATATGCAGAAATGTTGGAAGCTCAGACACCTCGTATGTCACCGGACAACCTCGAGGATGTTCTCCTATCCCTACGTAGCCTTCATGAGGACGTGGCGAAGACACCGGCGCTGCAGATGGTCTTATCATCCCTCGTGCGACGCTTCTACGATGAGCTGGCTGACTCAGAGCAGACGGCACGCATCACGGTACTCGTTGTTTACCTGCAAAGAGGCATGACGCTTCCGCTGCTCACAGCGAGCAACCCGACGCTGCAGCGAGTCGCACGCAATGAGGCGCAGTACACACCGGAGGTGCGTCGTGCTTTGGCGATGATGCCAACCCCAACATCTGTCCCAGCGGAGGAGCGCCGGGGGCGGTTCGTGCTGAAGCACCTGGAGCCTGCTCGCCGGGGTAGCGAGGACACGATGCCGCTGCTGGACCTGAATCTTGGCGATCCCTTTGCTGAGTTTTTGCCGACACCGGGGCCTGCTACAAAGCCTCAGTCTCAGCCCTCGGTGGTCTCGGAGCCACTGTCTTCCTCGTCCAACGTGCCCACTACCGATGCTGCTGCACCAGTTTCTGAGCCGGAAGCGGTCGCTGAGCCGCCACCACCACCACCGCCACCACCACCACGGGAAGAAAAACCGATGTCTTACTACGCAAAATTTTTCAGCTCGTCGGTGGGGCACATCTTCACCGGTCGCGGTGATCGTTCCCACGAGGAGACAAAAAAAGACGAGGCCCCTAGTGAGCCGGCAGCGCCGCTCAACAAGGAGGAACCTGTGCAGCCCGAAGCGCCACCGCCCCCGGAGGCACCTTTGCAGCCTCGTCGCACGCGATTGCAGCCCTCATCCCACGCCACGGCAACAGCGGCGGCGGCGGCGGCATCGACAGGGGCGGCACATGCAGTGGAGCAAGCGCCACCTCATCCTCACTCGGCGCAGCAACAGTCCCCTTTGCCACCCGCCATTTCTTCCCCTGTTCCCGTCACGAGTTTTAAAACAGCGTGGAGTCGGCAGCCGGCGGGGGTGAGTGGTGCAAATACGAACTTGACAAACCCCCTTACCGGCAATGGATGGGGTTTTGCGGCAGCGGCAGCGTCGAAGCCGACGCCTGCTACCGTGGAGAGCGACCACAACAGCGCCTTCAGCTCCCTCTTCGGCAGGCAGCCCACGCCGTCTCCCGTGGCACCCTCACATACAGCTATGGGAGCCGCGACGCCAACGCATATAGCTGAGCCTGCCGCTGCACCTTCTTCCCCTGTCAATCGGTCAGGAGGCCTTAACAGTATGAGCGGAAAAAACATCTTCTTCAATCCTAACGACCCCTCGGCCTCACGAGGGCGACCCGTGATGTCACGTAAAGCTGTCATTATGCGTCCGGGTTTACATGGCACTGCATCAGCGATGACCGGGGCGGCGCAGGGTCAAGCGCCATCCACTGCCGCTGACTCGAAACATGCCTTCAGCTCAGGCGCTGCGGAGGAAGCATCTCGGGGGATATCTGCAGACACGCCACATAATTCTCATATGTCACCACCCCCCAATGCCCCAAGCAGGCCGCGATTTGTTCTAAACACGGTAGCTGCCTCCCCTGCCGATACCCGCACCGCAGCGGCTACCCCAAACCAGAGCGGGAGCGGCAAGGCCGGGCTCATGTACAGGGGCCACACAACAAATACCTCCGCGAAGAAGGTGTATGAACGGAGCACACGAGAGGTAGCCCCCGCTCCTAGCGAGCCTCCAGTGGAACGTGCTTCGACTGGCGAGCAAAGCAGCCGCCAGCCGATTGACTGGCTGGATGCCGCGCGTCGCGTAGGGCGAGTGACGCGACTGCCCCGTAGTAAGAGCAAGACGCGCACACAGAACAGCCTCTCTGCGTGGCTCAACACACCATCTGCGCGACTGAGCCTGTCAGCAAAGGAAGAGGAGGCGGCTGAGGCGGAGGACGAGCAACCGGCGGACACGGGATCAGCAGCACCTGGCCCTGGGCGGCAAGCAACGGTTGCAGAGGTGCTGAAGGGGCGCCGCTCAAAGAGGCAGTCCAACAAGCGTAACCTCGAAGTGGCAGCCGAGGATGAGGCGGAGGAGCCCGAGACGAAGCGCAGCGGTGGCGGTCGCGGACAAGGTCAGGGGCGAGCCGTCGGCAGGGCAGCTAAATCCACGAAAGTCGCTGGTCACGCTCAGCAACAGGGCAAGGTGGTCGCGGCAGCACCTCAGGGGAAGAAGAAGGGTGGCAAAGCTTCAGGGGCCAGCTCTCCACAGTCGTCTTCAGCAAAAAAGGGAGCAGTGTCTAAGCCGGCGAAGACACCGGCCGCGGCCAAGGGCAGTGGTGGATCTGGTAGCAGCGGGCGAGTCAAGCGCGCTGCCGCACCGACGGCGACGGTGAAGTCAGCAAAGAAGGCAGTCAAGACGGTCGCCAAGAAGGTCACTCCGCCTCCTGCCAAGAAAAAAACAGCGAAGGCAAAAAAAAAATAGAAGTGTGGCTTGGCGCGATATAGGGTGCCCCGGGAAGCGCGGACTCGTATCATTACTTTCCTTCTCCTCGCTCCCCAGACAGGCAAGCACCCCCCCCCCACCTACACACACATACACACACACACACACACATGCAGGCAGGCAGGCAGACAGAGGCTCACACAGGAAGACACGCTTCCAGCCGTGACAGAATCGCTGTCCTGTTAGCAGTAGCGGCGTCTTCCCGTCTCCTTTGTGATGAAACAACGGGGTGCTTATCCGTGTTCTCCCCTCTTCTCTCCTTGCGCCCCAGAGGACAAGCATCGTCACCCTTGCACTTTCCTGCGTCGACGGTGATGTCGAGACACAATTCTCAAGTGCCGTTGTGTATGCGGCCATGAGTGTACTTGTATTGATACTAAATTTTTGTTGCATAGAAAAGGGGGCAGTGTCACAAAAAAAAAAAGTTGGTGGTCTGAGATAGACTGTGAAGCAGCTGGCGTGACGTACGCTTCTGCGTGTGCATTCGTGTCTGCAAACATCTTTCTGGGTGTATGCATAACAAAGAAAGAATAGAAGGGCGACGAGAAGATTAACTCCTCCCCTCCCTCCCTTATCTTTGACTCCTTCCTCCCCATCTCCCGGCATAGCGAACTATCGCAGTACGGTATGATGGCCAACACCCTGTGTTCTTGGTGTGTTGCTTCATATTAAAATGTTTATCCTTTCGTCGTGCTGCTCCATAGATAGAAGCGAGATAATTGGAAGCAACAGTCCAGTCCGTGAGAAATTTGTGGGAAGGGGGGTGGGGGAGCGGTGAACGTAAAACAAATGGGCGAGTAGGAGGTGGCAGCATATGCTGTTTCTCTTATCCATTTCTCATCTCGTTCTGTGTGTGTGGGTGGGGGGGGTGGTGTGTGCGGCTGTGGGTGTGTCTGAGCGTACTGAACAACAAAGAGGTTACGTGAAAGAAATGAATCAGATAATGTAATGCGACTTTTGGAGGTGCGAAGAACTCGAAGCTGTGCCGGCAACACTGTGAAGAGTCTGCCCCCTCCCTCAGAGGCGTGTCTGGCATGTGCATGCCACGTTCTGCTCATTCAACGAAGCCTTGGGGAGCAACACCAGCTTCCATCTTTTTCCGGTGGTATGAGGATCACCTGCACCTCTCCCTTTCTCCATGTAGACCGCATCCACTTACTTTATAATTTTGCTCATTACATCACTTCGCATTTCCACTCTCCCTTGATGCCCGTCCCTGGCCCCTTCGCCCATGCGGTCTCCCACCCGTCCCCTCCTCTCCTCCCCGTACGAACGTCATATGGCGCTGTTTTCTTTTTTTCCTTTACCTTCTACTGTGCCAGCCGTTACGTTCACAGTGAAGGCGTGTGTTGGGAAGGAGGGGGGCTCGTACGGAATAAACAGACATTTTCACTTTGAACGTACACACACCCTCTCAAGAGAGAGACGCTTCGGGGGAAAAAAAAAGTGGAGTGGGAGCGGTGTGTTGGTCATCTCGACAACTCTCTGTTCCTGCTCACTCCCCCCCACCCACCACCACCACCACCACCACCTCCCACACACACACACACGCACACCTGGTTCAGACATCTCGCCACCACCGCCGTCGCACCGGCTTCTCTTTCCGCACTATATTTTCATTGCGTTAATTCATTATGTACCCACAAAAGCAGCCCTCGAGCTATAATGTCTATCGCCAGAGTGACCGCGGCGCGTCGCCGTCTATGATCAGTCAGCTGGACAGCAGCCTCACCGATAGCAGCCCGTACACGGCCTCCGTATCCAGTGAGGCACGTCCGCGTCTACAGGGATTTTCAACGTGCCTCATGCCCGGGCCGGTGCAGCAGCAGCAGGACTTGGACGGCGTCAACATTAGCACTGATGCAGACGCTGTCAGCACCCGCAACAACTTCAAGGTGGCTGTGCGCGTGCGCCCACCGCTGCCGCGTGAGCTACACAGCGGTCGATCTTACGTGGATGTAGTTCAGATATCACGAGATCATACCAACTCTATCACGCTCTGCGACGCTCTAGAAACCGAGGATGGCCGCGGTGTGGTGTACTCCCGTCAGAGCTACACATTCGACCGCGTCTACGGGGCCAATGCGACCCAAGAAGATGTGTACGAACTGAGTGCACGGCCAGCGGTGCTATCGGTGTTGGCGGGCTACAACGCCACACTAATGGCATACGGGCAGACCGGTACCGGAAAGACCTACACGATGGAGGGATTCACGAACGAAGCGGAGCGTGGCATCATTCCGCGGGCCGTTGAGGGTATTTTTGAGCAGATAGAGGAGGGGCACCGCACCAACGAGGAGCTGCGTTTCCTCGTGCGGGCTTCCTACATGCAAATCTACAACGAAGTCATCTCAGACTTGCTGGAGCCACCGAACGCGGCGTTCGGTGTCGGGAACAGCGGTGTCTCCGCTGTTGGGGGCGCCAGCCGTAGCAACAGTCTCACCGTGCGCCACACACCTCAGCGCGGTGTTTACGTGGATGGGTTATCGGAGTGGATGGTACACACCCCAGAGGACGTATATGGGCTCATCGCCAAGGGCACAGCGTTGCGGGCCACAAGCGCCACGAAGTTGAGTGAACTGTCTTCCCGCTCACATGCGATTTTTACCATAGTTGTGGAGGCGATGGAGGGTGACGAGGCAAGTCCTCGCTCGTATCGCTTTGGCAAACTCAACATTGTCGACTTAGCTGGCAGTGAAAAAATCCGCCTTTCCGGGGTCACGGGGCAGAGGCTGGAGGAGGCCAAGTGCATCAACAAGTCGCTGCACGAGCTGGGAAACGTCATCTCCGCCTTGGCAGCGAAGTCCGCTGTCCACGGCCGGCGCGTACAGCGGCACATTCCGTTCCGCAACTCCACCCTGACGAGCGCGTTGCGCGACTCACTCGGCGGCAACTGCAAAACAACGCTGATTGCGTGCATATCTCCAGCTCTTGAGTCGTACGCGGAGTCGCTCTCCACGCTCATGTTCGCCAATCGCGCAAAAAATATACAGAACCACGCCGTGGTGAACGAGAGTACAGATCAGGCAGCACTTCTCAGGGCTTACGAACTGGAACTACAGCGACTGCGGTTGCAGCTTCAAGAAGAAACGGACAAAGGCACCGGGGGCGGTAATAGACTTATAGAATCCACTGAAGCACACATGCTGCTCTCTGAGCTGGAAGAAGATCGAAGGCGTGCCGAGGTGGGCCGGCAGACTGCTCTCGCTGCGCTTGAGGAGTCATCTACAGCGCATCAAAAAGAGATACGTATACGGCAGGGACTAGAAAATCGCATACACGAGCTTGAGGCCATCATACGCGAAGGTGACACGGAGGGCAACCCGCACACCACCCGGGAGTACGCGGGGCAGCTTCTCGAGCTGGACCAGGATTGTCAGGTTCATGAAGACACAGAGCAGGTGGAGCGCTACAAGCACCTCCTCCTCAAGCAGCGCGACGTCATGCTGAACCTCACCGCTCGGCTGAACGATCGTGATGAGACGATCTTGTTGCTCCAGGAAAAGGTGGACGCGTACGATAAGCACGTGCGGAGGCTAGAGGCGGAGCTGGAGCTGGCGGTTCAACAGAGTGAAACAGGGCGACGGGCCGCATCATCGCCTCGGCCTTCGACTGTGATGTCCGTTGTGGACCTTGACCTCGTCGGGCGTGCAAGTGAGATGCAGGCAGTAGAATACATTTCCCAAAGACGTGTGCACACGCCCCCGATGGGGTCTGGCTCGCGGGTCGGTACGTCGCCGCGGTATCGATCCTTTTTAGAGCCGACTCGTGCTGTTACGGCGGAAGAACTCGCTGTGGAGTTGGTCTTGCTGCAAGGTCGGAGGGACCACGCCCCAGAAACCGCCTCGGGGAAGGGCGGAGGTGAATCGAGCGAGCGCTGTCTTTTTAGCGAGGCGGAGCTCGCTCGCATCCTGCGGCGACGGGCCGACTCGGTGCTTCACGCGCACTTCAGCACGCAAGTGGCGCAGCTACGCTCCACCATAGCTGTGTTGTCCCTTCAATTGCGCAACAGCGAGCACGAGGCGCACATCGCCAAGGAAAGTGTGCACCTGCTCTCACATTCGCGAAGCAGTGGCAAGGATGCGTCCTGTATAGATGCACTGCAGGCTTCCATTCGAGCTGAGTGGGAATCGCGCCAAAGGACCTACCTCAACCTCATCGACGAGGTGCGCGAAGCTTTGCACGCCGACACTAAAGAGCGGGTACGACTGGGCCGTGAGATCGATCGCCTCCGTGTGGAGATGCAGCATGCGCTTGAGACAGCGTCTTCAGAGACTGCCACACAGCTCGACACAAGTCGGCGGTCTGCTGTCAGCCATGTGTGGCAACGGCTGCAGGAGGTGGAGGAGAAGGTGTGCCTCCAGGGGGCACTGGCGCATCTGCCAGCTCTATTCCCCAACCCTGGGGTTGTCCACCCAGGTACTCCGAGTGCATCAGATCCGGCGCGAATGTTCTGCGATACACAAGCAGGGGAGAAGGCGCTTGGGAAGGCTGAGCAGCATCAGAACGGCATCGTGCAGGCGGAGCAGGAAACAATAGGAAGCAGAACACATCCCGTATCATCAGAGGTCTTCACTTCAGACGCAGTCGAGGTCGCAACGCTGAGGAGAAAGATCAATATGTATGAGAAGGATCGACGTGCCCTCCGCACTATTCTTGAGCAGCGAATGAAGACCAAGATCAATCGAATTTGTGAATTACTGCTTACCCACGCCGAAGCACTCAGCAACAAAATCGGGTCCGACAAGCTGAGCAGCGAGGCACTCAGCCTACAGGGACTCATCCACGCCTCCATCAAGGCGATGGATGCAGATGATTAGCCGATTTCTTTTTCATTTTTTCCGTGCCTCTTGTCGATCGCGCCTCCCTCCTTGCATGTGTGTGTGTGTGTGTGTGTGTGTGTGTGTGTGCGTGTGCCGTTGGGGGCAACGTTTTTTTCTGCTCTGAATATAAGGGGCATGGAAAGAGTTTCTGTTTTGACCCAGGCGATCGATGTTGGGCGGTCGTGCGTCTTCTGGGTCGTGGCATCCCCCCATCCTTTCGTATTTCCTTCTCCTCTGCACCACAGCAAATCTAAACCGCAGGACTCAGGTCGAAACTGAGTGTATGTACCTTGTTTTCTAGGAGCTGCGCAAAATGCATGGAGGGTGCGCAACTACAAGTAGAGGGCCCGTTTGGGCATCTTTCTCCCCCCTCCTCCCCCCCTCACACACACACCTCGGCGTCTTCCTCGCCCATGTGAATCACCTCCAGGTTACCTCCCCCCTTTCCCTTCCCCTCCGTCTTGCCGTTTGCGTTGAATGCTCGGTTTAGCTAGCGCGTCACCATCAGGAAGACTCGGCTGTTCCTGCACGCAGTCACTAGCTTCATGCACTCGCATGCGGCGACACGCTCTTGACAATACCAGATGGAGATATTTCAGTATCGCATATTCGTAAGCGGCCGTGTGCAGGGTGTTTTTTATCGCAAGTACACAGCACAGAGGGCATCGGAGCTTGGCGTGACCGGGTTTGTGCGCAACTTGCCCGATGGCCGCGTCGAAATATTCGCGGAGGGAACGAGGGATCAGTTAGATGCGCTGGTGAGTTGGTGCCACACAGGCTCACCAAAGGCAAAGGTGGAAGCCGTGGACGTGGAGGACTGCACGCAGACTGTGTGTCAGGGCGACGGTGCGGATACAAAAGCTAAGCCGCAGGTAAGCCGCTCACTTAACAACTTTGTGGTGAATCGCTGAGGACTCGGGCAACGGAAAAGGACCACAGGAGGGTGAAGAGGGCCGCATCTGTCCCCTCCCCCCCCAAAAAAAAAAATATATATATATACAATGCGATCGTTCGCTTTCTTCGTTAGTGGATGGGAGGACTTACTGCGCATGTTTGAGCTCGGGAAAGAGCGCGGGGAAGGCCATGACGGCACTCCTCGTGCGTCGATGTAAGTTCAGAACGCTGGACTGTTTTTGTTACCTCTCCGCCCCTCGTGCTATATATATATATATATATATATTTTCCTGTGATGACGGTTGAAGTCTGATAATTGAACACTTCATGTTGACGGACGCTGCCAGAAATGCATGTGTTTGTGTGTGCGCTTGCAGCCTGTGCTGTTCTTCTATCCCCAAGAGAGAGACTCCACCACCAATTCGCCCTTTTCCCCACCCCCTCTTTTTTTTTAGCGCTCCTGTCGCACCATCGCGTTCATCCACACAGATACACGCACCCACAGCGTGCCCTAAGGATTACGCGTAGGGTACACGGCACAGAAACTACCGTGCGCTGGTGGTTGTTCCCAAGTCGTCATCCTTAGGCGCAGGACATTCGTTGTTTCGAGGCACCTTAGATCATACGTTCCAAATTTCTTTCTTGTTTTCACTAGATAGACACATACAGACAGAACGCTGCACCTGCGGCCCCTCCCTTCCCCTCCTCCCCCCTCTTTCTCTCCTCCAACGATAATCTTTCACACGTCAGAATTGAAGCAAAATAAAGGCTACACACAAAAAAAAAAAAACGCACTCCGCCGGCCAGGACTGTTTTATCTTTTCTACTCTTCTCCTTATGTGGATCGCACACCACAGCTTGAAGAATAAATAAATAAATATATATATATATATATATATATATGTATATTTATTGGGGGGGTACTCGTTTGCCCTGTGTAGTTTTTTTTTTTTAGTTGTCTGGTGTGTCGTGTGTTGCTCTATCGCGAATAGCTGAGCTCTCGGGGATTTATTTCGCCCACTTGCACTGCTGCTCTCATCTCTGAAGGAGAAGGATCTGACATTCGGATCTTTTATATATCCTTGCGCGATACTTTGACTTTTTTTTTTTTGGGGGGGGGGAAGGGTGCGGTGTCTAGTCTACGCCAGAGCACGTATATAAAACAACTCCTCGACAGGTACTTTGGACTGCACGGGCACGCTGCTAACATCCCTCCCACCTACCCCTCCCCTTCACCAGGTCCTAGTCCCCTACCCGGCAGCGGTCAAGAAAACGCGTTTGAAGCGATGTCGTCTAGCATCAAGGTGGCGGTGCGCTGCCGCCCACTCTTGGGGCAGGAGCGCCCTGCTGGAGGCCTTGATATCCAGAGCCGCCGTATCTTGCTTGACTCCAAGACCTATGACCCGGACTTCACCTTTCCACCGACTTCGTCGCAGGAGGACGTCTTCCAGGCTTGTAGGCCCATACTGCAATGCGTAAAGGAAGGCATGAATGGCACCATCATGGTCTACGGCCAGACCGGCACGGGCAAGACGTACACGATGCTCGGCGGCGAGGACGGTGAGCACGGCCTCGTGTACAGTGTGGTAGAGCACATGTTGGATCATGTTCAGCAGAAGATCACAGACGGTGCCCAGTGCGCGCTGACATTGTCCATGATTGAGATATACAACGAGCGACTTACGGACATGCTCAGTCCGAATGGCGAGGAGGAGGTGACACTCATCTCTGGATTCCCTCGCTTCACTCATAAGGTGACTTTGTGCAGAGTCAACGACGCCATCGAAACGATCCAGCGCGGTCTAGCCTGGCGTCACACGGCGGCTACTCTGATGAACGAACGCAGCAGTCGCTCCCATGTTGTTTTTATTTTTGATATGGAAGAATACAACGCCTTTACTGAACAGACGGATGTGGCGCATCTCTTCATGATTGACCTAGCGGGCTCTGAGAGTCTGAAGAAGTCACAGGCCTCCGGCGTCGCGGCCGGTGAAGCCGGGAAAATCAACAAATCGTTGCTGGCGTTGAAGAGCGTCTTTTTGGCCCTCTCGAACACGAATGAAGCGACACGGCCCACACACGTGCCATACCGCGACTCGAAGCTGACAGAGCTGCTTCAGGATTCTATTGGCGGCACCGCTCGGACTCTCATGATCGCCTGCATTTCATCTGTGGGCCGCGACATCGAGGAAACCAAGTCGACACTGCTGTACGCCGTCAAAGCTCGTAGCATCCGCAACGCTGCCAATACCGAGAGAGAGAAACTACTCGTTCGGTTGCGCTCAATGGAAGTCGAGAACCAGAAGCTGCGCAACCGCCTCCAGGAGCGTGTGAGTGAGCGGGGCGGGTATTACGTAACTAAAGAGGAGCACGAGCAGACGCAAGAAATGACCGATGCGTATGACCAACTCAAGGAGGCGGTGGATCAGCTTACGCAGGACCGCCAAAACAGCGACGCGCGGCGACACATATGGGAGTCTCAGGTGAAGATGCTCCAGGCATTGCTAGCGGACAAGGAGGCGGAGCTGCAGAAATTCAAGGAGATATACCATGAGGCACTGAAGCGCTTCGAGTACCAGGCAGCCGCGCTTCAACGGATGGTGCGCCGCGGTGTCGGGGAGGCGAAAGACTCGGTGCACCATTCCTTTGCAGAGAGCTACGCGCGTCTGAACGCGTGGCGCGCGGAGCTGCTCAGCACCCTGGAAGAGCCCTTGCCCACCGCATTGCCGCCGCCTCTCCCTCCCGCTTCATGTCAGCAAAATGTCGATCCTTCAACATTGACCAAGGCAAGTGAGGAGGAGTTGGGGCGTCACAGGGTAGACGAGAGCACATCCTTCTGCACCTCGGATGCTGTCTCGGCGGTGACGCCAGAACGCCGCAGCTCCACTCCGCCTCCCTCTCAAGTTGTCCTTGGAGGCGGCTCCCAGCCACAGTCGCAGCCCGCAGCAAGTCGTGGAGTCCCAGTTCCTGTCGCGACTGGATCCCCCTCGCGAACAGCCGCCTCAGCAGCTGCAGGCCCTCACCTTAGTCGAGCCATCGTCAGTGGCGTTCCTTACTCCGCACGCGGTAGCACTGCGTCATCCTTTCAGCGTGGCAGCGTTGCCTCGGGTGTGCAATCGGCATCGATAAGTCCCATGCGTCGCGCTGGCCGTCCTCGACACGGCGGCGGCGGAATCACTGCCAGCAGCGACCCTCGACGCTGTCTTATGGGCAATGGTAGGGCGACGAATACTCTTCTAGAAGGCGGCGCAGCTCCACTGTCGCCACAACTTCCGGTCATGGATGCCCCGACACAGGCAGGCAGCGGTGAATACGGTGGCTCAACAACGGCAACCAAGATAGTGGACGCCTCGGCGCCGGGGCTCATCTCACGGACGACCAGCACCCCTGTATCACCTCCAGCGTGGTCCACCGTGATGTGGCAGTACGATGCACAGTGCCTCCGCACTGTCCACTGCCTGAACGACGCAGTGGCGGCAATGCTTGGCGAATGTCTGCAGCTGTTCGAGGACTACAAAGGGCAGGCAGAGCTGGCGGAGTCACGGAGGCGGCGCGGTATACAAGAGGTCTGCGAACGACTCCGCAGTGAATTGGACTGTAACCTGAAGCACCTGGAGCGAGTCGAGGCGGCGAGCCAGCGCGACGTGCAGGAAGCGCGCGCCAGCTTGGGCGATAAGCTCCAACTGAGGATCAACATGTCACCCTTGGCCGATGCGACGCCACTGCAGTTGACCGTTCGTGACGCGTGTGCAGAGGTGGCTCGGCAAGCCACACATTTTTTCTCCCTCCCGAGCACTCCTACCAACACTGACACAGCTTTGGATGCTATCGTGCGCAATATGCAACGCTGCAGCACCGCCTTCAGTCTCCAGTCATTGGACCCGCTCTCGTCAAGCACCGTTGGCGCCTCCTCTGTCGCGATGGTGGCATTTGGCAACACGACATCGTCTTCTTCTTCGGCGAGCTCACCTGTTGTGGGCCGTGCGATGAGCGCTTGCGGCGCGAACAACCTACAACTGGGGGTCCTTGCACCGATGCCACAAACACTCGCACCCCTTGAGCGTGAGTCACTAGCGACTGCACAGCTAAGCTCGCTCGCAGGCTCGCCGAACAAGGAGGAGGCTCTGGAGTGCAGTTCTCTTAATGACCATCCCCTACAGGGCTTCCGACGGACCATTTCCGTGTCGTCACCGCAACGGCACCAGCTACCGAGTACGCGGCCTTCATCTATGCGCAGCAGCGTGGCCCTCACGGCGATGCCCGCCAATCGAAATCGAGGTGGCCTCAACATCACCGCGCCCTTTAAGAGAACACGTAGCACTACTGCTTCCTCAACATCCTCCAGCGGAGGTGCACCACCCCCCGCTCGCCGCGCAACGGCACCACGACGCTCCGGTCGCTAAGACACACACACACACACACACATAAAGGGGATCGTGGGATTCTCCGGTGTGTGTGCGTGTGTGTGTGACGAAGCATTGCGGCTCTCTCTCCCTCTCCCATGTATAGGCAGTATGCACGTGCCGATGTGTCTGGGGACAGGGGCAGAGATGCCTAGAGCTCGGTTCATCTTCGGTTTTTCATTGACGCACATGCGCGAACCTGTAAGCCTGCCTGCGTATGTGTGTGTGTGTGTGTGTGTGTGTGTGTGTGTGCGTGTACGTATATTAATGCATCCGGATGCCTTTCCCGTCGCATGTGCGCTTGTATTCGCCTGCATGTGCGCACACCACTAGTTGATCAGCTCCGGGAAAAAAATAGCTTTTATAGCTCCGTGCATTGTGTCTTATCACTGGGGAGGGAAGGTGCGCGCGTTGGGGAATGAAGAGGTAGTGCTCTGACATGTGGTCCTCTGCAGCGCACCACTCTGCAACATCGCCCGTGCAACCTCCCCACTCGTGGAGTGTCGCGCTTGCAATGATGATCCCATTTTCTGATTCGGAAGTAAGAGAGGAGGAATGGCACCCAGATAGAGAGGCAAAGTCGCAGAGCTGCTCGGGGACACCAGGGGTGCAGCTAGTGCGTGGCGGAGTCTCCCTTGCGCTGCCTGTCCCTTTATTACTCATTTCCCCTGCTGTTTTCCTCTCTGCATATATATAATATATATATATAATATATTATATATATATATATATACACTATATATACTATATATATTACACTATATATATACACTATATATATATATATATGACGGTCGAACTTCTTCCCCCTCTCGCATTAACCTCTCGTATTCAACGTGTACACACGCCGACGTGAAACACGCCCAAGGACTGTACGTGGGGTGAGGCTTATCGCATACCTCCAGCCTCCGTAGACCTCTGCACATTTTGAGTGGTTGCGGTGGAGTTGACCCCCCCCCCCACACACACCCACACACACCCACACACAAAAAAAAAAATTAACAGAAAAACATCAATTGCAACAACAACATCAGCATGAACCTCCAACCGTTTCGACTCGTGCAGCCGCTGTCCCGTCTACTGCATCGCACTATGCGTCAACTGTTGGTTGGCCAACAGCAGACAATGCCAACTATTATGACGGAGTCACTCATAACGTACTCCCTCTACGAGCAGGTGCCACACGCCGAACTTCTGGAGACTCTCCTCGCCAGTTTGAAGCGGGCGCGGCAGGGGGACGCTGTGCTAACCAGTGAAGACCTTTTTTTGCCGCTGAGGGCAGTGCGGCGAGCACTCAGCGGTGTGCAGAATTTTCCTATCACCACGACGAAGCTGGTGTCGTTAAAGCGAGATGTAGAGGAGAGTATCGTGCGGGATATCACGAGGCTGTCAACAGACGATCTCTCCTCTGCAGACGTAGGGCTGTTGTGGGGATGCGCCACTCAGTGTTCACAATGGGAGTGTGTGGAGGAGCTTCTCCAGCACTTCCCGCTAGCGAGTACGCTCAACTTACAGAACGCAACGGAATACCGAGACCTTATCATTTGGGTGTGCACCCCTCATTTTGTTTCGCGTATGCATCCACGCAGCACTGACGGTGCCGACAGTGATGCCTCGGCTGCTGCTGAGCAAAGCGACTCGTCTTCTACTGTGCGCCACGCTGAGGAGTTCATCAAGCGCATCCTCGACCCCGAGAAAGCGTGGCAGCGGTGTCGCGAGGCGCTTTTGGAAACCTCCACAGCCCTCCAATTGGGTGATGTCTCCATGGCAGGCCCGGCAGCCTCAGAAGAGCGTGATCTTCACGCTATCGCATGCGTCATGTACGCCGCCGCCCTCGAGATGCAGTGTGGTATTCCTGCAGGCTCGCCCCTCTCCTTTCCGTTTTCCGAAGCTGAGTGGGTGAAATACGTCGGTGGTGCGAACGGTGATACGATAAACAGCAGCAGAGACCGTTGCCCGCTACCGAGTACGATCGGGGGGCTGTCGCTGCCAGGGTGGTACCGTCGAGTTGTCGCCCTCCAGCAGCGTTCCCTTCCGGAATTGGTGCGCACCTCCTTCGCAGGCGCTGTGGCTAATGATTTAGCTCGACTGTACCAATGCGTCGACACAGAGTCGTTGGAGACCTTTTTTCTGTCTTTCCTGCCGTTGGTGATCGCGGGGGCGCCACATATGGACTGCCGAGCTGCTCTTCGCTGTGCTCACGACGACGTGATGTCGAAGCTTTTCGAGACAACTCCGTCTTTTTCTTCTGCTGCGAGCCTCGACAAACATCGCGGTGCATCGGCGGGAAAGCGTGCGAAGTGGACGACGAAGGGGGCCTCGATGTTGGCGATACCCTCGTCTGGCAGCGTCACTGTCTCCTCCACGTCCTCCGTTGATATGGCCTTGCGTGTGATGTTGGCGGAAGTTTCCGTCCAAGAAAAGGGAAAGCCGCTGCCGGAAGCCCACGTGCCAGCGATGGAGGCGCTGCTGCGCACCGTGGTGAATCATTTGCAGCGTCACCTGTACGGAGAATCGCGGTGTCGCACGACACCGCAGTGTGCTACCACTGCCGCTGAGCCTCCGATATCACTATGGAAAGCGTGGAGCTCGCATCGTACCTCGGTGCTGGCGATCGTGCTCAGTGGGGTCCAGGAGCGGATGCTCGGCTCTGCTGCACAGGGATCTTCCGCGACAGCCCTCATGGACCTTGTTGGGCAAGGGCTTGAGCTGCTTCGCCCACTCATCACGATGGATGTGATTGAGGAACGTGGCACAGCGCGAATGGTGGCCAACGTTTTATTGTGTGGCAGAAGTGCGTTACTCGAAATCGGGGGAGCCGCGGGCGAGGCTTCTTTGCAGTCGTTTGCGCTGCAGCACGCACAAGAGGGTTTCGCACGCACTGACGTTTCAGCCATTGTGCACGCCATGGAAAGAAATATGGACATCGGCTCCAGCGGGGGTGGTTTTGCTGGAGATACCGCGTCGCGCAGCGTCTTGGAGGGGCTCAAAGCAGCAGAGCTGACCTTGCCGCTGCGGTCGTGGTCATGATGACAAGAAACGCCTCGGTTTCGTTTCTCCTTTTTGAAGGAGGTGTACTCTATGTGCTCAGTGTTTTCGACTCCATTGAAGGAACGCTTCTCTACCCTAATATGAGCAGTGTGGAATTTCATTGCTGCTCAAGTGCGCTTCTCTCGTTTCTTTGCTGGTGTCTTACAGGTTGACATACATTTGCTTCATGCGCCGCACCCACACGCACACGCAGCCCTCTCCGCATCTGCAGCAGCACTAAATGAACTGCCCTTCGTTTACATCCATCAGACCGCGCCGGTCCAGGGCAAGCACGAGAAGAGGGAGTGCACTGGGGCTGAGCCAAACGCCTCTACCCCCTCCATCTTCTTTATGTGTTTGCCGTTCACATTTAGATTTTCATCTTCCGCTTCATCGATTTGTTTGTGTGTATGCGTGTGCGTGTGTGTGTGTGTGTGTGTGTGTCGCCCCCGTCTTTCTCAGCTGACAAGAGCGAATAAAAGTGTGTATATGTCGGAGATCTTCGGATGCGTCAATACTACTTTATATATATATATATATATATATATATTATATGCATATGTATACGTATGTGAGCGTGTGGTGCGCTGATCATCATCAAAAAGCAACTGCCGTGTGTCCACGGGACATGTGCTCCTGTCGCTGCCAGCTCTTCATCTCCCCCCCTCCTCCTCATGCTTTTTTTATAGTACGTCCCCACTTGACGGTGATCCGCTCAATTGAATGGATTGGAGAGAAATTTGAGCACACACTAACAAACTGAAGACCCTCTCCTCCCTGCCCGTTATTATTATTATTATTCATATTTATCATGGCGGCCCGTCTACTCGAGCCGACACACGTCAATGCTGCCGGTTTAACGCCTAATGTGCTAATCATATCGGGGTTCCCCTGGTACACAAGTGAGCTGGCCGTTCAGCGCTACCTCACCGATGTGTACCCCTCTGCAGCCCCGGTGACTACGCGTCTCTACACGAACCCCGTTAATGGTGCAAGTCGAGGTCATTGCTTTGTGGAATACAACCTGCAACCTTCACCCGCGGTGCCATCCACCTCCATCACTGCCGCAGGAACATTAAGCCACTCGGGCGGTGCTGATCTGAAGGCAACCGCTGGTGACTCCAACGTCCAGGGAAGCAGCGGGGGCGATGACGTAGTAGGTGCGTTACTGCCTCCTCTTTTTCGGGAGGTGAAGCGGCGTGTGGAGGAGCAGCCCTACGAATGCACATATCTAAGGGTACACGCCTATATACTGACATCACAGCGGTGGAGCCGTGCCGGTCGGCTCCCAGAGCTTCCCACCGACCCCCCGGTAGCTCGCTGGCGTGGCAAGGCTGGCATCCTCATCGGCTACGGTGATGAAGGCTACTTGGTGCGTGCCGGGAGGGAGCTGGGCCTGCCCAACACCGTGACAGCTGAGGGTAAAGATCAGCTAGAGCGGCTGCGTAAGCGCCTGCGTACAACATCTGCTCGGCGTATGTCAGAGCGCCCCTCTTCTGAATAGATGTGGCAGTGCTCTACGTCGTGTACGACTCAAATTTATTTAGAGACCCACATATTTGGACATCGCTGCTGAGGAGGTGCTGTTGCTCCCAGCGGCGTTTCATCGCACATTGGATGTGTCTGTCGACTTGCCGTTGTAAAGATTGACGTTTCTTCACGTGTCTTCGTGTGCATGTGTATTTCTATCTGTCTGCGCGTCAGCTGATCTGCTAGGAACACAGAGAAGAGAGACACACAGCGCAGTACCGCCCTCTCCGCCTAAGGTACATTGATGTGGCAGTGAGGATAGATTTGCATGCTTTGTTTCCAACCACGTCTGCTCCTCCCTTTCCCTCTCTGCCTCTTCACCCCTCTTTATTTTTCTCCTCCGTCACCACCACAGAAAACTAAGAGATCCACAAACCCTCTCTGCCTTCCCCTCCCTCCCTCTCCTCCACTACACACACAGACGTATACCTGATTGTGTGCATCTGTGTGTATGTGTGTGTCTCTGTCTGTATCTGTATGCGCAGACAGGGAGTCTTTGAAAAGAGAATAGTTCAGGAGAATTTCCCTTCCCCCTTTTTATCTCCCATAAAAACATAATAGTACACCAGTCGTCTTTTTCTATCCCCCCCCTCCCCACTTCGCCGAGAAAGCGGCGGGGGAGAGAAAAAAAGGAGGGAACCGAGCGACAACACACGCCGTATAGGCACGGAGATCTAAATTATTTCAACACAGCGCCAATGGAATCTACCGTACCCCTTATTCCGCGGAAGCCGTCGGCAGCAGATAGTCTCCGTAAGCCTAGCAAGAGCAATACGCATGCAGGCCCAAACCGACCACGCACTTCTCGCTTTCTTTCGGAGACTGCACCGTCGGACACTGTGGGGGGCGGCAGCGCCACAACCGCCAACGCTAGTGGGTTGTCGAAGCAGCCACTCGGTCAGGCGGATCGGGCAGAACAGAGGTCATCCAGCCTGGGTCTCCGCGCTTCGCACGAAGGAACTGCCGGCCCCTCTGCGCGTACCGAAAAGCAAAAAACCTCCAGGACGAAAGTCATAAACGAAGCGACTGCCACGGTAGTGGTCATTGGGGCCGAGCGGGATTCGGTGCCCTTCCGTTTGTGTTGCGAAGCCCTAGCAGAAGGATGCGTGCAGACGTACATGCATCTCTTCGATCTAGCTCACCGAGATCCTGTCTGCGTAGACACGCTATCGAGAAAGTTCTTTAGCGTCCCAGATGACCGCCTCGCCTGGGTACAGCAGCAGTTATCCGCCGTCGAAACACTCCGCCGGCAAAGTGAGTTTGCGCAAGTGCTCGACCGTTGCCAGGAGACTGCAGACTATTTTGAGGTTGAGGGTGACTACGCCGAGGCTCTGTGGTGTCACATGACTGCGTTGCAGTATATGGTCGAGTCGCTCGATCGCAGCCTGGAGCAGAAATCTCGGAAAGCGTACGCAATGTTCCAGGAGCGACAAGGGCACCTGGATGAGGCGGCCGCTCTCTACGAAGCCACATACAGCCTCGCTGTCGCCCTCAAGGACGAGGCTACCATGTACGCCGCATGTCGCTGCATTTATCGGGTTCATCAAGCCCTCGGCGACGCCATAAAGTTCAGCGATCCTGTTACGGCTGCACGGCACTATGCGAAGGCTGCCGAGGCAGCGGAACGAAGCGAGAGTGGTCATGAGGAAGGCGCAGCCTACTCGGCTCTCGGTGACGTAAGCGAGGCACGTGGAAATCTGCCGTTGGCTCTTAAGTACCAGCGTAGCTACCGCACTGTGGCACAAGCGAATGATTTGAAGGAGGACGAATGCCACGCAACACTGCGTGTAGCTGACCTGGCAGATCGGCTAGGGCTCAAGATCGAGGCATCGACCAACCTCCAGGATGCGCTGAAGTTGGCGAAGGAAATCGGATCGCCACGACAGCTTAGTATTGCCACCATGCAACTTGGTGAGGCGTATCGTACCCGTTGCCAGGAAGACCATGCCCTCGAGTGTTTCAACGAGAGCTTTTCAGCAGCGATGGAGGCGGATGATCAAGAGCTCCTCGACACTGCCCGTATAGCCATGGGCTTTGCTCGCGGCGACTACTATCTCACCCACGCTTATGATGGTAAGGGCTACCTGCACCTTGTCTGCACTGATATTCGTGCGCAGCTAGCGTGGATGAGTAGCGGCACCCTGTGAGGTGTCGTGCTGCACTTAAGAGTAGAGAGGTCAAAAGCTTTCAAGCTCAGTAGTGGCGTATTTTTTTTTTTTCGAACCTTCTGCCCCTCACCGTCATGGCCTTCCTCGGTGAGCATGCCTACGTGTATGGGGCCGCCGTCATGTATAGCGTCAATGTACAACATCTCTCTCCTTCTTGGCGTGTTTGGTGCGCGCCTGACCAAGACAATGTGAGCATGTGTCGAGGTGTTGGTGGTGGCTAAGATACATACCCGTCTTACTGCCTCCTCCCTCCCCCCCCCCTCCGCATACCCCCACGTCCCACCCCTTTCTCTGTTTGTGTCTCTTGGCCATGTTTTCTATGCTTCACAACACCCGGCAATGCATATTATAGATGACTGTACTTTGGGAAGAAGGTGAGAGCCGGCAACCGCACTCTGTACCTTCGATCAGATCTTTATGGTTCTATATATATATATATATCAGATCTAATGCATCGTGACGTCTCTGAAGCCCTCCCTCCCCGCTACAGTCGCTAGGCGTTCGAAAACGGAAGCACCCCCTCTGCTGCAGCGCCTCTGTTGCATGTCAAGTGGAGCATGTCTGTCTGTCTTGTATTTTTTTGCGTCTGCGAACGCATGCTCCTCTCTGTTTCCTACCCTCCCCCTTCTTCCGCTGCTTGTAATTATCATAATTATCACTCACACACACACACACACATCAAGGACGCCGTGTGTCAGCAGCGAACAACGCTCAGGTTTTGTGTGTGTGCGCCTCTCTGTCTCTCTGACGTATTCGTTACAACTAGCAGAACCGGAGGGGGTCCAATACCATGACGACAACACCAAAGATGGCAGTGGGGGGCCATGCGGTGAAGGCCGTTGCAGCCCTCAGATTGCAGCGAGAACGAAGCACTGTGTACCAGGATTGGACGGCGTTGTTTCACCGCGCCATCATTGGCGATATCACGTCCACAGAGCTACAGCGCAACATCCAGGGCATTATCTTACCAGAATTTCAGCGTATTAGCACTCAGCTACGCAAGTTGCAGACAGAGCTGACGAAGACACCGCAGCATAACTTGTTCTCTCTCTCTCACACGGAGAACCCACACTGCTCAGCGGACCATACATGTCAGAAGAGCTCGGCAGCCGTGTTAAGTGCCCCTTTTCTATCCAACCCCTCGGCTCTGGCTGCATGGATCGATAGTCTGCAGGACTTGGAGCGTGAACACTACGCGGTGTCGTTGTGCTTAGCAAGCAATCTCGTCGAACACTGCGCGCCAAATGTGTGCGTCGCGCCAGAGAGCAAGTTGTTGGGGGAGGGAAAGGAGAATGGAGGCCCGGCGGAGGTAGGCGCGCGGAGGGACAGAGGGAAACCGAGGGGCATGCAAGCACTCTTCAAGCAAGACAGCAGTGAGGACGATGAGCAGCAAGAGTCATTGGAGAAGCCCCCAGTGCACATGGACCAGAGTACACCAACTACCTCTGCACAAAACCCCGCTCCTGCCACACCAACTGTACGCGTGCACGATGTGGAACGCTGCGCCCTCGTGCGTCTTATTCCACCGCGCTACGCCGCTGTTTTTCGCTTTGTTGTCTGCCGCTGCAGCTTAGACGACGGTGACAATACCTCTGAACACTCGTCGAACCAACAAGACAGCTGTAGCAAGGAAGAAGATGTAAGCGTCGAGGAAGAACTGGTGTCGCTGCCTGCCACGACTGCAAGCGGAGGGGGAGCATCTACAGTTGCCCGTTACGCACCGTCTGATGTAGCATCGCGTTGTGCAGAGTGGTCAAGTGCAGTGGCGTCTATCGTTCGCCGCCAAGAGTCGCTTCGTGCCGCTATTGAGGAGCTCTGTGAGGAGTTGCAGGCTGAGATCAGTGATAGTGTGTGAAGGCTTGCATAGCGGTGTGTGTGTGTGTGTGTGTGTGTCGGGGAGGGGGGAGAGGGAGTATAGAGTGCCTCCCTCTTCTTCTCCCTTTGCTTCCCTCGTTCCGCTGCATACGTTGCGTTCCTCTGACCCACTGAAACGGTATAAATTTTGCCCAACCGGAGATATCTTCAGAGGATGGTTTACGCCTCCTGCGCACCCCCCTTTTTTTCGATCTTCTGCGTCGTGCACCCCGCGTGCACTCCTTGTCTCGCGTCAATCTTCTCCTCCCATACCGCACCCTTCGTTTATTGCCTCACACGAGTCTCAGCGCAATCGCACCGACTTCCTTTCTTTTCACATCAATACACCATGTCTAGCACGCAAAAAGAAGTCGACGCCTTTTTCACGGAAAACATACGAGCAGAGACCCAGGCTCAGCTGTCGGCCCACAAAGGTACCCTTCTCGCATTTCTTCAAGATGTGATTAGTTTCTACCCCGACTGCCCCGGTATTGCCTTCATCACTAGCGGTGGCACTACAGTGCCTCTCGAGGTGAACGCCGTGCGCTTTATCACGAACTTCAGCAGTGGTGGGCGGGGCGCCTATCTTGTCGAGGAGCTCGCGGGGCGCGGATGGGCATGTGTTCTGCTCCATCATCGTACCGCCTTTCTACCTTTCCGACGCGTCCTCGACACGCTGAGCACTGAGGAACTCTTTGACGCTGTTGCATCCCCGTCCGCGTTGAGTGCTACTGACGGGAACTCGGTTTCGACGACGGGTAGCAAGACCACATTGAAGGGGACGCAGAAATCTGAGGTGCAGCATGCAGCGCAAGCTTTTCGCCGCACGAAAGATCTCGTTCATTACATTCCTTTTGACACTGTTGTCGAGTATATCTTTCTTCTCGAGGTTGTCTCTCGTACTTTATGCTCTGTCGCTGTACCTCAGGTCCTGCAACAACGTCCATGTCTGTTTTTCTCGGCTGCAGCTGCCTCAGACTACTACGTACCACTCCCCAAAATGTCTCGAGAGAAGATCAGTGGCGGGGATGGGCTGACGCTGCACCTCTGCAACGTTCCGAAAGTTCTTCTTCTTGTGCACGACGAATGGCTGCACCGCGCGGAACCAGGCGCCAAGCAGCCATTCATTGTGTCCTTCAAACTAGAGACATCAGAGGAGGCCATGAAGCGCAAGGCAATCCGAAACCTCCACGAGTACCGCTGCGACGCCGTCGTCGCGAACATGCTGCAAAGCTACAAGGAATGGGTGTTGATCTATACGAAGAACGGCGACGATAGCGCGCCAGTCTTCGTGCAGCGTGAGGGGACAAAGTCGATCGAGTCTGCCCTTTGTGATACCCTTATTCCTCTTTGCGAGGAATGAAGTTACGTCGTGCCTCGGATGTGGGGTATGGCATTAATTCCTTCTGGCTCCATTTTTCTTTCAACTTACACTTTTTCTCCTTTTTCGTGTGTGCAGCCCTCCTCCCCCCCCCCCCCCACACACACACATACACACACACACATATATATATAGTACACTTAAGGTTTGTGTGCGTTTTTTATCACTAAACTTGGCTCTTTTTCGGGAGTATCCACACGTTGAGCTCCGGTATTCTTGATTAGCCCTTTTTTTTCCATTTTTTTTACTTTCGTAACGCTCGTGTGTATTGAATGGGTGGCGGGGGGGGGCTAGCGAGTTTTGGGCGTCCTGGCGCCTCTATATATCGGAGCGCACATCGACACAACCCAAACGCTCGTATACGCACACACCGATTTCCTTCATCTATCTTTTCGCTTATACATGGACCAATCTCCCCCATATCTCTTGTTTGTTTGTGTGTGTATAGTTGCTCTGCCTACTAAGCTCAGAATCTGCACATGGATATCCTCGGTAGTCCTCTTGGGAAGGAAATGAGGGAGATATAAGAACGAAGGGAGAGGCAGACGCAATCTTGAGCCACCTGCGGTGTGCGCGCCACCCGTGATGCATTGCGGGATAATATTCACACATGAACAATTTACACAATTCCATAAGTAGAAGCTCCCGCAACACCCCACAGTCGCTGCTCGCGTATCTGCTACGCTCCTTTCAGTTGCCTCTTGTGGCCATCTCTTTTTCTACTGATATTACTGGTGCCACTTTTTTTTTTTTCCACCTCCTTTCTCTGTTTGTGATTGTGTGTACTGTGTGTATGTACGATGCTCACCTGTGGCTTCTGGCTGAAAGAACACCTCCGCTATACCTCCAGTCAACTCTGAAAAGTCGCACAACGGTGGGGATGAGCTCAAGTACGAGGGATCTGCCGAAGGCCACCAAACCCTCCGCCACAACTAGACAAGCGCATCGCACTGTGGAGCTGCAGCCAGCCTTCCGTCAGCGTAGCGTTACTCTCCGCTTCCCCGACCCCGACTCGCCATCGTCTGCAGGGGAAGCTCTGGCAACAGAAGTCGTCGATGGAATTACCAGTATTACGTTGCACCTCTCGATTCGCTGCTTCGTCGATTATGTACTGCTCTTTGTGACAGAGGAGGAGACCTGTGCGCCTGGCGCCCTTCTCCGCTATGATGCGCCAGCTGTTGGGCCCGCTGCCTTCATGTACGACAGTGAGACGCCGTCACTTGAGTTCACGGTCCTGCTAGGCCTCCGCGACCACCCCCTTACGAACCTCCTCGCGAGTACTGTAGCGTATCGCATCCGTCACCATGGCGAGACACGGCCCCTGCTGATGGGACTCAGCGTCGTTCAAACCGCAACGAGGTTGCGCAACGGCACCGATAAGAAAAGGTTTCTTGAATGCATGGCATCAAACCTGCTCGAGATCGCAGGGGAGATCCCATCGACGTCCTAATGGGGATGTTGACGGCAGTGGGGAAGCGTTACCCTCCTCACACACGCGGACACTGACGTCGCTCTCTTTCTTTATATGGTGACATCGCCCGGCCACGTGGGCTGCTCTCGTCTTCACCTCCCCTCCCCCTCCTCCTCATTCCAGGCCACGGAAAGCGTGTAAAGCACACAAAGCAGAGAGAGGTGAAAGCTGGGGAGGAGTCCACTCATGTTCATGACCCACTGTGTACATCTTTACGAAGGAAAGGCCTACCGTACACAATAGGGTCGTGTTAAGCGTGGGGTACAGAAGTGCTCGCGTACGTCTAGGTTACACCCTATCACTAAAAAAAAAAAAACGATCGCTGAGCGTTGAAATACAGACGTTATGTGATACAGCAGCGCACTTGCGACATCGCCTCGCGCTTATATGGACGCACTTCCCCATGGACAGGGACTTGCCCGCTTTTTTTTTTTTGCTGGGGTTTGTGTTGGCGCTCATATTCATGTGCTGCTTTGGCAAAAATACTTCATTTCCTCTTCCGCTTTTTTCCCTCTTTCTGGATTAAAAAAAAAAGCCTTGTCTGGTGCAGCGACACCAAAGCACAAAACCCTCTCCATATCCAAGCGCAGCACCGCGAATATATACAGCCCCCCCTTTTTTTTTCTGCTTAGCACCCTACAACACTTTCTATCATCTCCCCCTTTCCGATATTTATCGCTTCTCGATTTTAGATATATCGACATCAATGCGCTCCCCCCGAGGGTGAAGCATCCACAGATACTTTCCCAACGACCCCCTGCCCTCCGATCCCGAAAGCCCCCAGCGCCGCGAATCGTACCCAGTCGTGTGTGTGTGTGTGTGTGTGTGTGTGTGTGTCTGCGCCACTGGGGACAACGCGCAGCGCAAACTCGTGTGGTAAAAGACGACGACTTCTCTGTACCTACTTTTTTTCTTTACCTCCCTTTTATCCACACCTCAACTACCTCTCCAGCAAGTGCCCATGGCCGGACTTCGCCCACTGGTCTTGTCAGCCTTTTTTCTAGTCATAGGCGTCCTTTTTTCTATACTGAGCTGCGCTGCGGTGGCTAAACAAAATGCGTGGCCTTTAGTAAGCCTTCTGATCTACTGCTTATCACCCGTTCCCTTCGTATTATGTGGCCACCGTGCTGGTAGTAACGACTGGGGCGACGACGATGAAGAACAACTCGATCTCTTCAAAGCGATAGGACTCTTCATCGGCGGCGTACTGCTGGTGTCGGGTCCAGGGATAGCAGTGATGCTTTACCACACCTCCATCATAACTGGATCGGCGCTGTCGCTTACACTTCTCAGCGGGTTGTGCTTCTTTGCGGCAGCCATGTGCCTCTCCGTCATGGAAGTCGACGAAGATAGCGAGGCTAATGACGGATACAATTTTTAGTGATCATTTCAAGCAAGAAGAGTGCGTTTGTGTGCAGTCACCTTTGTCCCCCCCCTTTCCCTCGCTTTCGATGCACACGTACGCACACTCCTATACCACAGTGCGAGGGCTTGTCAACCCCATGCTGGTACCCCGTTTTCACCCCCTCCGTGCCTGTGGAGAGAGGAGGAAGGCGTGTCAGCCAAAGGCCACTATTTGCTCAACCTATGCACTTTCATTTCTGTAGCACCAACGGTTGTGATGAGAGGATAGAGGGGGAGGGGGGGGTGGGTTTTCTCTCTCTCTCTATATATATATATACATATATATATACATATATGTGTGTGTATGTAATCCTAAAGACATGCACCTTGTCAACTGTTTTGACTCTGATAAGACTCTCGCTTTACGATTCCTTCTCACCAGCCCCTAGTTGCTTCTCATATGTTTTTTTTTTCCTCGTGCATCTACTTGGCCAACTCCCCCCCCCCTCGCCCACATCTCCTATCACTATTTAGCGATGTATTTTTTTTTAACCCAATCATAGCGAGCCTGGGCGGGTATTTACCACCACCACCCAACGAATAGGGGAGAGGGGGGAGAGGATGTGTTGAGCCACACAAAAACGATTTATCCGCTGGAAAAAAAAAACGGTGGGCATCGGTGGGATCATATAAAAGAAAGCGGTCTCCATCCTCTCCATATCAGCCTCCTTTCAAGCTACTTATCTTTTTTTTTTAGGGGGGGTGTAAGTTCACTAGTGTCGGTGGCGGAGATGCACGGCCGCACGTGAGGCTTTTATTGTCGTTTCACGGTTGGTCTTGTCATTTTTGTTGTTGTTGTTTCTCCTTTCAACAGAGCTTTGGTGTTGTGAGTTGAACGTAAAACAGGGAAGGAAAATATAGTTTCACGTGTACTGTGATGCAAGTATGAGGGCGTGCGGTTCTCGATATTGGTGTTTTGCATATCTCATAGATGCATGCATGTATTATATATATATATATATATATATATATGTCTTAAAAAGTTTTTTTTTTGACTTTCAGCTAACAAAGAGAACCACCCCGAGCATCTTCGCTTTGCTTTTTGTTACATTTCCCGTTGTCGACACCCTTTTGCCCACCAACCCCGCATGTTGTTCTGCCCTCCTTTGATCTTGTGCGTTTGGTTGTTTGGTTGGTTGTACACCGCGAGGAAATCTATCGAGAAACGTCTCTGTGGGGCTTTCTGAACGAACATTTTTTTTTTTTTAATTTGTGTATGTGAGCGATCAGCGCGCTCCACTCATGACACCTTTTTCCTTTCCCCACGCTTCCTCTCCCTCGTCATGAGATCGACACAGTGTACGTCGCTCCCCTCCCTTTCAAAAAAAAAAAGGGGGAATGCATACAGTATCTATGCAACGTGCGCCTCAATGAACCCCACCATGGCGGGGGTGACTGCTTCATCTCTTGTCCTTGCCGACATGGGAGCACCACTGCAGGAATGCCTGCGGCGACTACAGGCGCACTTAATCCGCGTCAAAGCGAGAATTGCCGCTGAGCAAAACGACGATATAATCAGCGGACGGACCACACCATCTGCGGCAGCGCTCCTCAACGAAACTCAAGGGACTGAAAGCGATGACACAGCAGAACACCGCCGCCGAATCGCGCTGAAGCTGCTGCGGCTGCAAAAAGAGCGCTACATAGACCTCTGTCTCCCCAGTTCCTTCTCCAACGAAGTTGTCAGCCCCATGGCTGCTTTCTCCGCTATGCCAGCAGGAACATGTGCGCTCGGCGAAGCGGTGGGTTACCGCGCCACAGTACCCACTCGATCACCCACACCCGCCCCCACTGCGTGGAATGTTCAAGCAGATGAGGAGGAAGACCTATTTGGGTGGGTGACTCAAGGCAGCGATGCGCCCACGCCTGCCACGGTGGAGACAGCCAAGTGTCTTGCTCCCCCCCCCCCCCCCTCGCTGCACCAGCCGCGGCGGCGGTGACAGCAGACGCTGCGGCCGGGAGCCAACGCAGCCTTGACTCGCTGCTAAGGCGCATCGCGGCGACCTCGCAGACTTGGTATACTGCGAGTCTCGTTACACTGAGACGGTCAATCGTGTAAATAAGCAGTTGATTAGATTGCAGCGCTACACGGAGAGTCTGTGGAGCATGCGCGGCAGTAGTGACGGTGATATATTGGACAGTCTTAGTGCGCAGCTTCGTCGCTTATCGGTCTTCCCGTGCGATCGCCTCCGAGACAGAGAAGCAGGTCTGGCAAGGGGCATGGGCGGCAGTGGGGTGCAACGCTGCTCCTCTCCTTGAGGTCAGTACACCAGTTGAGATGTTCGACGTGGCGGTGTTTGCGCGCTCCAACGTCCAGCGCTATGAAGTCTTGCAGGAGCGTTGGCTGGCCGTACGACAAGCGCACGAGACTCACATGAACCAGATCAACCAGCGAATGGCACTGATGGCTCTCCAGCTGAGTGAAATGGAGGGCACCATATGACTGACACCACATGTACGGTGAGCGCCACAGAAGTGCGCATCATTAAAAAATGGAAAGAAGAAGAGAGGTGAACTGCAATCGCCAATTACCATCCAAATCCTTTTTCTGCCCTTCCTCTTCGTAGCTGAGAAGACCACTGTTACTCTTTTTTTGTTGTTGTTGTTGTTGTTGTTTGGGCCACAACATCAAAATCTCCCTGAAGAAAACCTTCTTGTGCTCACGTACACATGGGCTGCATTTCAGCCTGTCAAGTGCAACCGCTGGCAAGGGGAATAAATGAGAAAAATATATCTTTTTTTTTTCATGCCTGGCTCTCTACCCCCTCTCCCAATGCGAGGAGTCGTACATCACAGTTCCTCGTGAAGAGAGGCTGAAAGCCCCCTCCCTCCTGATCGCATGATTGCATGGGAATACCCTCAATGATTTCGCAATCTTATGACGCGGCGGTTCCAATTTTTGTTTCTTTCTTGTCATTGTCGTCTGTCTAACTCCCCCCCCACCACACACACACACACATACAACTTCCCGTTTCTCTCCATAGGGCCTTTCTCGTCACCACATGGCACCTGCACAGGTCAGCAAGATACAGGGAACGGTGAGAGTTTAGTGCGAGAAGAGTGTCGGACCTGCATCGATCCTTGCTCCAGCTATATATTGATATTTATTTATTTATTGCCCCGTTGGTCGTCGTTGTCGCTGATATATACATTTGTCTTCATCACCGACCGGTCGAGAAAAACGAAAATAAAGAGGAAAATAATTTGTTAATGTGGCGCCGGTGCAGCACTGTGGCCGGGGTGAGGCTGCCATGCGAAGGTCTTTGCAATGCAGGTGATGCAAGGCTGGGCAGTGGATTGGACCGAGTATCCACGACCACGACTGTCGCCACGTCGTCTCCGTCCTCCTCATCACTCTTCATTTCGAAGCGACATGCGGGCTTGGATCTGCTCTCGCCGCTATCAAAGCTCGGCCAGAGTCGAGATCTGGCGGCGGACCTCAAAGAAGGGCGTCAACGCAACAACAAAGAAATCGTTGCCTCCTTTGAAAAAATGCAAACGATGGATGAGATCCACTACCGCAAGACGGAGCGGCCCTGGGAGCTCGTACCGCGCTACGCTAAGAAGCGTGTGTCTGACTTGGTTGGCATTCTCAGCTCTGAGGACCGGATGGAGATTGAGCAGACAATTGACAAGATGCAGTCGCTCTGCAAAACAGATATGTACGTGGTGCTCGTCCCTACCGTGGGATACACCACCCCCAAGGCCTTTGCGAACTCCATCTTCTTTAACTGGGCCATCGGAGAGCCCAGCGGCAACGGCCTGCTGCTCGTCATTGCCCAGCGAGAGGCGACGGTGCAACTAATTAGCGGCCTGTCCATTGAGGAATACTTCGACAATCATTTTCTCTCACCCGCCGTGAATGAAGTGTTTCGACCTCTTGTACGCGATGGAATGCCAAGCCAGGCAACGGTGCAGCTCGTCTACGCTGTAGCGCGTCAAGCACAGGAGATGCACACGCGGTGGGAGAAAGGCGTACTGGCATTGCCCACGCGCAACAAGGTGCGGTTCGTTGGAAAGACTATGCGCTACGGGGCGAAGCAAGTACCCTATCTCATCGTCGGCGTTCTGTTTTTCACAGGCTGCTCGGCATGGCTTGTGAGCCAGTTGCTCGACACAATTTGTCCTGAGTGCCATCACCTCATGAATCGCGTCCGCGATGACGCCACGCTGCGTAAGGTGATGACACGAGGTCAGTACCTGGAGCTCATCAACGGATGTGCCTACTACCGCGTGTGGAAGTGTCCTCACTGCGCTGATGGCCACAGTGTTGTGCTTTGCTCCCGCGACATGCACCAGAACACCAAGTGCCTACAGTGTATTGACTGCCACTACTACACATGCGGCCTAGAAAAAGAGATCGTGAAGCTACCATCAAAGATAGAGGATGGGCTTAAAAAGTTGACATACAGTTGCGAAAACTGCCATATCGGGCGCGAGGTGCTGCTGCCCCTCTACAGGCCAGTCGAGGCAGAAGCAGATAAGCAGTGGTACGACTTCCTTCTTGATGGAAGCCAGTCACATAAGAAGAGCGGGAACCTCAAGGGGTAGCCCCTGTGTGTGTGTGTGTGTGTGACCATGGTCACCTACTCCGCCCCCCCCCTGCCCCGCACACACACACACAAGATAGTGTTTCTCTCGTATAAATGTTGGTGTGGAGCATCTGCTCTGTATGCACGTGCATCCCCGAAGATGACTCGATACACGCACGGTGTGTCTCCGTGTGTGGTGTACTACGCCCTGTGTTTGCTTCTGTGTGACGATGTGTCGTATGTGTGTTTCCCATGACTCCCCTAACACATTTTAACCATTATGAGCACCTTATCTGACTTCTCCTGTCTGCAGCAAAAGTAACCCTCGAGCTCTGCATCCGAAAAAGGGGGAGGCTCCAACGCGTCTGTGAGCTAACGCGGGGGCTGTTTAAGCCCCTTGGGAGGGTCGCAAAGGATACCCCCTCCCCACTCCAAAGAAATCATTCCAAATAAATGCTTCTGGCACTTCTCATTTTCTTCACGACTCACTGAGGCACGCACGAAAAATCACTCAGGAGACGAGAGGGTGAAGGCGGCGTATTTCTCATGGAAGCTACAGTAGCCATATCGTGAAGTCTACTCGGCCATGGCCGAGTCCCGCGGAGCTCAATAGCCTCGATGATCCCAGTGCCTTCGCGAGCTGCACACCGCCCCCCCACACACACACACAGGCGGGCGTGTTTGCTAGGGCTGTACCCCCTCCCCTCCCCACCTTTCTTTCCTCTTGTGACCTGTCGTCTCGCTTTGATTATTGTCCACGTGAAATTAAAAAAAAAAACATCCACCGCATCCCCATGTGCACGACTCGGACAGAAAAAAGTACTTCTAGTTGGGAGAGAGGGAGAGAGACTGCACCTCTCTTTGTTTTCATCTGTACGACAGAACCCACCCCCCCCCCACCCCCTCCACACATATACATATATATATATATATATATATATATATATATATAGTATATATATTCAACGCTCCACCAAACCCTTTAATGTTTCCCACCGATCGACCACCCACACCGGCGGACTTGTCTCGCCTGCAGGCCTTCAGAAAAGACGGCCTGACTGAGGAAGAACTAGTCACAGACTCATACCTAACATCTCTCATGAAGCGCAGAGACAGCAGCGTTGTAGAGCTTCTCGCTCTGTACAGCAGTCCAGAGGACGCTAGAAAGGTGTACCCTGACCCGCCGCCCTCACTGCTGCAGGTCGATGACAATGCGTCGTCGGTCGACCACACAATAGCGGCGGCGGCAACGGGCATCGGCAGTCCGTCCAGCGGTGCCATAGCGCAGGCTTTGAAAAAGGCTAGGCGTGAGAATACGGAGGCGGCGCTCGGTGCATCCTCTAGTGCTCGCACTGCAGTCACGTCGACTGCTCGTCTCGCGTCTGCGGCAAGCAGGTCACCGATAGCGGTTTTTGTGGATGGCGTCGAGCGGGTCAACTACCTCGGCCGGTCTTTCTTAGAGCCACCGTCGAGCGTACTGGAGCATGAGCAGTCGACGAAGCAGAAGGCGTGCAAGCCACCTCGGACGATGCGTGGTTTGTTCAAGGTATCAGAAGACCTTCAAGCATCGGCTGGCGCTGCTGTCTCTGCATCCGCCTCCTCGTCCGTGGGGAAGGAAGGTGGCGGCCACACAGGTGGACAAACTGCCCTCAAGGCGTCTGGCGTGCAGCAGCTCCGCTGGGCTCCTCCTGCCTGTGGCCATTTACTCTTCTCAGGCGACATTGGTGGGGGGTGCCGGCTGTGGAACTCGTCAACCCGGCAGCTGATCGCCACATTTGCGGCGCACACACAGCCTATTAAGAGCCTCGAGGTGACTTCAAATGCCGCAATCATGTCGACCGGCTCGGTGGATGGCACCGTGGCCATGTGGGACGTTGAGAGCGGCGCGTGTTCGCATGTGTTGACCAATCCCGACCACCTGCCCGTCGTGCAGCACCTTCACCACCCCTCCGACGAGGAGCATCTTCTGCTGGCTGCCGTCGACAAAAAAGTTGTGCTCTACGATGTGCGCGTTGGCTGCGCCAAATATCAGCGTGAGTACACGGGCCACATGGGAACTATCTTCAACCTGACGCTCCTAAGCGACGGAAGCAAGATGCTGACTACCTCAGAGGACAAGACCCTGCGCACCTGGGACTATCGTAGTCCAGTTCAAATTAAGCAGTTTGCTGACGCGGCAATGCACGCCATCACACACGTTTTGCATCATCCGACACAGCCAGAGTTCCTTGCCGCACAGTCGCTCAACAATAAGGTAATCGTCTTCCGCGACGACGGCGGTGGCCGTCTGCGACTTCTGCACGACCGCGAGTTCACCGGGCACACCATTTCCGGCACGCGATGTCAGCTGAGTTTCAGCCATGATGGTCGGTACCTGTCGAGCGGTGACATCGGTGGCAAGTTGTATGTATGGGACTGGGCAACCAAGAAACTAGAGAAGTCCTTCAAAGCCCACGCTCAGATGCTGGTGTCACACCTCTGGCACCCGATCGAGCCGACGAAGGTCGTTACGGCTGCGTGGGATGGTTACATAAAAAGCTGGGTGTAAGGAAGAAGACAAAGTTGAGGGGACGCTCCCCCGATACCTGTGGCACGCGTGTTCTCGTTACAAAGTTGCTACGGTCACTACTCCGTTTTCACCTTTTCGAGAGTTTACATCTTTTTTTTTTTTTGTCTTGATGCTTTGTATGAGTGAAGGAGGAGGGGGAGGGAGAGGGTGGGGGGGGGGGGGGCGGGGCATATTCCCTGATGGGGTTCTGTGGCCCCCCATCCCTCTCCTCCCCCACGCAGTGTGTCTTTTGTTGAGGGGGGAGGACACCACCTTTATTCGCGCGATGGGAGGAGACATGAATTGCCAACGCAGTGATTCATTGCGAGAATCACAGGTTATAAGTTTGAAGGCAGTGCCCCCCACCCCCACCCCCACCCCTCCTCTCTCTCTCTTTCTCTCTCCACCGAAAAAAAAAATAATTTAAAAAGGGCTAAGAGTCCTCGAGATACACTGCTAGCGGTAAGGGACAGAATTCACATCACGGCTTGAGTGCATCCCGAGTGATTAGGGTCTGTGATGTCTGTGCCCCCACACCACAGCATCATCTGCCACTAACACTACAACGACCTCCCCCACTCCCCACACACAAGCACCACTGCACTCTTTCCGTCTGGCTAGCACCAGGTTTCTGTGGGGACCTCTGTCAGGACAACGCCGTGCGAGCATTACACACATTTTCCCTCGTTGTGTGGCCTAGAAGACGTCTCATCATCATCTTGTCATCCCTCATCCCTTCTGTACGTTCTTTTTTTGGGTGTGCATGTGTGTTCAACTACTTCTCATTGGTGTGCGCATTCGTCTTTTCAGCGTGTGGAATCAGTTGTGCGCGCGTGTTGATTTCGTGTGACAGGACTCCATACTTACGTTTCCTTGCCATCGCACCTCCCCCCCCCCCTCCCCTTTTCCCTCACCCCGATACTCTCTGCCTTTTTTTCTCGAAGCTTATCTGCCCTCGTCGTTCCGCCATACCCATCGGCAAGTGTGGGCTCAATCCTTCGTGCCACCGCCAAGCTCGGTATCTATCATTTGAGGAGATTTAAAAAAAAAGGCTTCGCTCGTACGCCGTTGAGGCCATCTGCCTGTGTCTTGGACCGAATCCCTGACTTACCCCTCCCCCTCCCCCTCCCCCCACACACATACGGCCGCGGTAGTAAGATTTTATCCCCAGGTTCCGTGCGTTGGTTTCACCGCTTGCTCTCTTCCTTTTTTTTATTATTCTGGCCTTGGTGCGCGTGCGCGACGGTCTGTGTACGGGCAGTGAATTCACGAGACAACTAGGAAAAGGGGGAAATAGAGACACACACACACACACACACACTATTTTCCCCTCTCCGCAACTTTTTTTTTTTTAGGGTTGTAATATTTTTTTATATTTTATTTTATGGTTTGACGTCGCGCTCTACATTTCTATTGGACGTTGTGAAGAATTCCCTCAATTTTGTTGTTGTTTCTCTTCACTTACCCACCCTCATCGTTCCCTTATCATGTCAAACATCAAGAAGGTTCAAACAGAGGCGGATCGTCTCCTGAAGAAGGTCAATGAAGGCCTCGACGCGTACGATGAGCTGCACGAGAAACTCGCCAACGCACCCAACGCCAGTGCCAAGGAGCGACTTGAGGGCGACCTGAAGCGCGAATTGAAGAAGTTGCAGCGCCACCGTGAGGCCATGAAGAGTTTCATGCAAAACGATGACTACAAAGAGAAAACAAAGATGCAGGTGTCGCGCAAGAAGATCGAGGAGCGCATGGAAACATTTCGCGCCATTGAGCGGGAAATGAAAACGAAGGCCTTCAGTAACGAGGGATTAGCCTCTGCCGCACTGGAAAAATCTGATTCGGCCACAGAGCAGTGGCTGAAGGACGCGATCGAGGAGGGCCGAAAAAGGATCGAGCTGCTCGAATACGAAGTGCAGAAGGCAAACAACAACCGCGTGCGCCGTGGAAAGCAGCAGCAGAAGTCAGAGTATCAGATGCGCTTGGAGAACCTGCAAACACATTTCTTCAAATGGGAGGCGCTGCTGCGCATGGTGAATAACGAGGAGCTAGATACCGACGAGGTGGATGACCTGCAGGAGCCCATACTGAAGGTGCTCGAGGACGATGTTGATGTGGAGGTGATGGAGGATATGTCTATCTATGACAGCTTTGACATACCGGAGCCGAAGTCGAAGCCTGTCATGTCATTTGATCTTAGCGAATCGGAGGAGAAGAAGGCGCCATCGCCCAAGGCCAAGACAAAGACGCCAACTTCCACGGCGCAGACCAAACCCAGCCCATCCCTCGCCTCTCTGAAGGATATGACGGCGTCACCAACTCCGGGCAAAGTTATCTCCCCTGCCCTGGTCGCCCAAACGACGCTCCCATCGGCGCCTGCCCAGGTGTCCCAGCACCAGCTACCCCCCTCCACGAGCGGTCCGGTCTATAACGACAACGGCGAGGAGGAGCCGGTGCCGGAGTGGATGGACGACGACATGGACATGGCCAACGACGACACCTTTGGCGATGAGGCGATGAGCGGCGGGGGTGCGATCGGCTCACTGGCGGAGATGGCCTCGACGACAAACAAAGTCACGCAGGACTGGGCAAAGCCCCTGAAGTCCGTCAAGTCACCAGAGCCTAAGGCTGTGAAGATTGCGGAGCCTGGTCATCTAGGTGTGGAGGAGAAGCCGAAGCAGATGCAGAACGCCTGGGAGCGGCGCGCCGCCGAGCAGCAAAACCGGCAAAAGACACAACAACAACAGCAGGTGTTCGACGGTGCCTCGCCGGTAACGTCCTCCGGTCCAGTCCCTGCAGTGACCGAGGCGAGAGAACCAGAAGCAATGGCAGCGCCGACGATGACCCCTATGGCAGCGACATCTCCATCGACGCCTGTCGGCAATACGCACACAGACCCTATCCAATCCTTTCCACCCATGCCTGGAGCCGCTCCTGGATCTAAGTTCACGCCCAGGAAAATCCATGAGCTCCTGGACATGTCGCTGGGTAACCTGCCGCATACGCTGGATGTGCAGCGACAGCGCCCCTACGAGCCCCCGAACGCGATCGACGCGATCCCATATTTTCCCCAGGAGGTGCTGCCCGTGTTATCGAACAAGGACATCTACCACCAGATGGACCTCGACACATTATTCTTCATTTTCTATTACCATCAAAAGTCGTATCAGCAGTACTTCGCTGCCAGAGAACTCAAAGCCCGGTCCTACCGCTACCACACAATGCAGCATCGGTGGTACCAGCGACTGGAACGACCGCAGACGACCACAGAAACGGGGGAGCGCGGCGCGTACACTTTTTTCGATTTCGAAGACAAGTGGGATCACGACCGTGTCTCTGACTTTGTATTTGAATATGAATACCTCGAGAATGAACTCCATTGATGGGACTTGCCGTCACTAGCAACACAGAAATTCTCTCACGATGGACATGGGGGAAGGCCTTCTGTTGGCAGGGGTATGAAGAGAGATCTAGGGAAGGGGAGATCTGGGGATGACATTTTCTACATCACACCCACCGACACCCACCCACAGACACACATACATACATAAAAGCTTCATTGCTTTCTCACTCCCCTGGTCATCTCCTTTTCTCATCCTTTTTTTTTCATTTCCTCTTTTTCGTTGTGGTTTGGTGGCTCCTCCTCTCTTTTATGTTACTGCGCCGTGTCTGTTTTTCGCCGATATCTTGTTTGTTTGTTTGTTTGTTTTTTTTGCCGTCGTGCATGATGTTGTCTGTTCGCTGATATCTCCGCGCGGGACCAACCAATCAGCATCAGCTAGTTCGAGAGAGAGGAAGCAGCAATAGCGATGCTGATAGCTGTGATATCCTCAACGCGCCACTTTCATTTCTTGTTAGCAGCTCGATATGTACCGCCCCCCCCTCCCTCCTCCTCCCTCCTCCCCTTCCTCTCTTTCCGCCACTCTCACCATTTGATCGCTGGCGATAAGGCGTACGTGCCTGTGTGTACTTGGGGATGTGTATGCGAGCGTGTGTTGGTTCCTCGTTTTTGTCATGCGTCTATGTTTCTTCGCTCATAAATGGATCTCGTTGGGAAAAAAAAATAAAAAGGGAAAAAAGAAGACAGAAAGACAGGGAGCTCTTCTCGCCTCCCCTTCCCTCCCCCGCCCCCGCCCAACAACAACAAAAGAAAAACTCCACCGGGGACAACGACTGCTGCTTTTCGTAAAGCTTAAGATCACGGCGATGCCATTTTTGGCTTTGCTGCTGTCGCGCTTCAAAAGGATGTACCTTTCTTTCCATCAAATGGAAAGGAAGAGGTTGGGCGATGAGGGAAAAATCGGCCCTGTCACCCGCCCTCTCTCGTATTAATCACTTTCAAGAGGGGCTGCTGCCGTGTGCTTGGTTGACAGTGACTCGCCATCACCGCGTCTGCGCTGGGGATCGACAGAGCGAATCAGTGGTGTGTCTTGCCGCGTGTGTGTGTGTGTGTGTGCTCGTAGACGCCAGACACCGCTCACGGTCTGCAACAACAACAAAAACGCGTGCCCTTCCGAGACCACGGGAGTGCTTAGCAGTCCTCCCTCCTCTCCTCTCTCTCCAACACCTCTTAAGTATCCACCTGCAGATGTTCTTGCTTTCATCGCATACAAACTGCATCCCTGTGCGTTCACTGGTCATACATGCGCCCACACCCTCATTCCCATCTTCGTCGCTGTCTGCTCCCTTTTCTTCGTGATTGAGCTCATCCTCTCTCCACCACGTGCACACCCCACACGAAGCTCGCACAGAAAGTATAATTTTGTGTGGCCTGGCTGCAATCAAAGCCTTTCTCTTTATATATATATATATATATATGCACTCTCCGTCACCACCACCACCCCTTTTCCATCTCTATAACGCAAACACTAGCCCTCCGTCCCCCCCCTCCTCCTCCTCATCGCATCAATAGAGGACCTACTTTCTGGCCGTGCTCACCCCCAGCAGCGTTTTACGGCCAGCTGTTGCTCTTCGCGGTCGCGTCAATCTTTCGTTTTGCTGCAATCGATGACCTTCACGTGTGAAGGATCTTGTCTGCTGTTTTTTTTTTAAATACCTTTTGATTTTGCACCCTCCCCTTCGCACCCACTCGCTGTCCCATTTTTTTTTGGGGGGGTGACTTGGATCCTGTCTCTCAGCCAATCGTCTTTATCCAGGCACGCGCAGCATCGCCCATCACATCCCTGCTATCAAATACTATCATAAAGGGCATCGTATGCTTCCTCAGCGCGGCTGACGCAGCACACATTTTTCTCTCTGTTGTTGAGTGGTGCGTGTGCCTGTGTGTGTGTGCTCGTGCGCCGAATATACCGACTCATTTTTCGTACCTGCACATACACACTCACCTACGCTAAGCATCGCCATTTCATTTTTTTGATAGGAAAAAGAAATTCTTTTTTTTTTTGTTCGTTGTGTTATGGTCTGTACAAGTGTGTCGGTCTGGGCTCGTGCTTGAGGAGGCAGAAGAGTCATCAGAGCCACAGGGACGGAATTTAAGAGAGAAGCGCACCAGTGCGAGCGGAATCCCCTGCTTCTTACACACCCCTCTCATCTCCCCCACCCACCCCACCCCCTCTCTCATCTCCCCTGTCCTGCCCTGCCCTCTTCTTCATCCCCTTGGCAGGATAGACACCCATCGGTGTAGTAATAAACACACGCATGTGTGCAGGCTGATGCTTGCACGTATGCGAACTCATACAAGTACACTCACCGCTTAGTAGAAAGGTGTAGCCAACGCTACCTGCGCACGCTCCCTCGGTGATCAACCGTGTCCCCACCCCACCTCCCCTCCCCACCCGATCAATCGGGAGGCTTTTTTTTTCTTCCTGTGCTCCTTCCCTCTCTCCCTTTTCTCCCCTCCCCCTGAGGACCCGCTGTGGTAACATCGGCGTCCACTTTTCTGTTGTTCTTCTTTTCGTTGTTGTTCTGGATTCCGACCAGGTGCAGAAATTCTTCCGTGTTTTTTTTGTTTGTGGCAGTGCGAGTACGCGTGCGTTGCTCTGATTGCGTACGTTGTGGATCCTGCTCTCAAGTAACCGCGAATATATTTTGCACTCTCCTTTTTTTTTACCTTCGCCAAAATCTTTTTTGTTGTTGTCCGCGCCGACTGCCGACTGGGGCGGTACCATTATCCATGCACGTCTCCATGCGTGGGACAAACATGAGCGGTAGCACCCGCAAGAACACCTCATCGTCGCCGCAGCCATCATCCTTTTCACTGGGGCCGCCAACCATAGCAGCCACAGGTGGCCACGACGGGAGCATGCCCGGAAACCGAGGTCTCCCCCCCGCAGGTAACGCTGCACGCCACCCTTACTGTGCGGCCGGTAAAGACCGTACTGATGTTGCTCCGCACGGCGGTGCAGCCATGCCAACACTTCCGTGGACATCCAAGTCCTACGCCGGGCATAACACCACACACTTTGATGCAGCTGAACGAAACACCGACGCAACAGTGTCGACGGATACAATCATGATGCATAACACCATTTCGGATTTGGGCACCCCACCAGACATGCACCGACGCTCGCGCAACGTGACGTCCCCGTCACAGCACCCACACGACTCCTCACTGGTATTTGCCATGAGTGAGGACAGTGAGCTCAAGGTTTTGGCGAGCGGTGTCACTCCCCAGGTCGCGCTGCATGCAGCAACGTGCACTTCTTCGACCAGCGCCATTCGAACTCCCGCCGAGTGCCACAGCCACCTCAATCGAGACCCAGCGCCAGTGGCACGCGATGCTGGCAACGCTGACGGATGCTTATACACTACCAGCCGGCGGAGCAGTCAGCACAACCAAAGCACTGGCACTGGCACAACCTTCGCTGAATATAAAATAGCGGCAGAGATGAGACATCCCATGCCCCACACCTCATGTATGAGTAGTGAAAAAGACGTTAGCGTGGTGCCCAGTGGGATACACGGGGAAGCCACACGAAAGTCATCGGTGCAGCATGTATCAAGCCAACAATTGGGTAGCAACGCCGGGCGTGGTGCAACACGAATGACATACCCGATGAACAGCACCGGTGTTGGCGCTGTCCCAGTCTACCGCACCAGTCCCCATGAACTGCGAGCCCCACCCGCACTGCAAGTTTTTGTCGGTGCCGCTCCTGGGTCTCACAAGATGCGAGGGTCAACGGCGGCAGCCGCTGCCGTCGTTGACCCCGCACCTTCACGGACCGCGTCTTCTCACACGGGTACCAGCGCACGGCGGGCACAACGGCGTATGCCCTCGGTCTCCGTGTATGCCGCAGGTGGTGGCGCAGCTGCCGGAACAGTGGCCTCTGCCCATTACGCGAACCAGACCCCCACCGCCGCAGTTTCGCTGCTCACCGCGACTGGCAATGTCTCCCTGCTGCAGAGAGAACTGCAGGCGCAAGTGAAGACTTCCCAGTCGCCCTCCGGTGATGCCAGCAACGCCGCAGACGCGCGCTCGCAGCAGAGTGGAACGCCGCCGCCGCCGCTGCCGGCCTCGCAACCGCTGGAAAAAAATTTTACGGAGGCGCAGCGTCTTGCCGTCCTGGGGGAGGTGCAGCAGGAATTGTACCTGAACTACACAGCGGTGCCTGTGCCAGACAACATGATGAACTCCGGAGACACCGACGAGCGCCGCCGCCGCCTCGACCAACGTCGGAAGCAGATTATTTATGGCAAGGAGACGGAGGGCTATCTTAAATACACCTCCATCATTCGGCACCCGTGTGACCGAGAGTATCACAACCCCTTGCATGCCATAACGCCGCGCCCGGAGTATGACTGCAGCAAACGCCAGTTCGACCGTGTTCTGAACGCGTGGAGGCGGCAGCTGCATCAGTGGGACGAGTGCGACCTGAACAACATCGATGAGCGCTTCCTCCCGCTTGGCAAGGCCTCACTGCTAGATTTGGGACTTTGCCACCCGCCATCAAACAGCACGCCAACGGCCACGACGGAAGTAGCTGATAAATCCGCACTGAAGCGTAGGAAGCCGACTCAGGCGCCGCCTGCTGGCGTGATGCACTCAATTGCCAACGTCGCAGCCTTGGCAGATAGTCCTGGCGACGATGGCGCGATGCAGTCTCACTCCCGCAGTCCCGTCTTCACTGAAAACAGTCCGACCTCAGGCCTCTACTCGACCGCTAGTCTCAGCATGCATATTAACTCCGGCCGCGCCGCCTCCATGGCAGCCGCGTGCACCCCGTCCCGCCCGCAGCTGTCGGAGGGCGCGGAGGGTCCAAAAGTGGATGAGTCTTTTTTTTACCACATGAGCTCTGGCAACAGTCGCATCGCCTCTCCGTTTCACTTCACCTGCTCGGGGACCGGTCATGTGGGCCACGGTGGTGTGAACGGACGTGGCAGCGCTAACTCACACTACCAGCAACTGATGATGCGCAACAGCGCGGCCTACGCACACAACACAAGCGGCGGTACCCCAGGAAGCACCTACGCAAACCATGCGGGGCTCACACCAGCGCACCGGCCCGTCAGCCGCGGTGGCATGCCACATCACATTTCCGCCATATTCGGGAGTGAGTATGAATTGATGGCTCCATCGATCCCGGCATCACCGGCAGGTGTGCCGCACAATCCTCGTAATGGTTGCAGTCCGTATCCGCTTAACGAGTCATGGATACCACACCGGCGCAGCCCAACATGTCCCCCGGGTATAGTTTATGGCGGTGGTGGACATCACCCCTTGACCGCCACAGTAAGCGGAGTGGCATCTGCTAATGGAAGTCGAACGGTTATGGTGGGTCGTGGGCGAGGAGAGTCGCCACCCCAGAGAGCAGAGCTGGAGCTGATCCCCAGCACGTCCCACTCCAACGGCAGTGGCTTTGCGCAGTCGCCGTACGGCTACCGCGTTCACTCGCCGATTCAGCTCCAAGGTGCACCACCACAAACCATCAACGCCTATGTCACGCCGCTCACCCGCCAGCAAAGCCGACTGAGCCCAAGTGGCTACACGAATACCACCCCTGTTCCTACCCCTACCGGTATTTCCTATCAGCAGCACCAAGCAAGTACACCGAGTGGCAGTCGAGTGGAGCCCCCACAACAGCAACAACAGCAGCGCATGACAGCTACCACTGGTACTGCAGCATCTCGTTCCACAGGAGGAGAGTAGCGGAAGCGAGTTACCAACATCCTTGAAGCCGGCAGACGCTGAGGCACAGGTGCGGACCAGCTCCTCCCCCACCCTCCACCGCACCCCCGCCACCTCACTGCGATTGTTCCTTGCGGCGATACTGTAATCATACATTTTTTTTTTCTGCCACGCTAAGGCATCAGGTAATACAAAGTCGTCACGCACATTGACACGCAGACAGTCATGCGTGTCTGCATGAAGGCAATATACTGCACGGCCGCTAGCAATAGAGCCCCCCCCCTCTCCCTTCTCCACCCGCATGTAGATAGTCTTCTCAGCCTTGTTGCGTGGTGCTTGCTGGAGTGGCTGCACGCGTGCGTGCTCGTTCATGTAGCCCCCTCATGTGTGGACACCAGTGTCTGTTATATGGGTGCACCTCGGAAGTACTATTCCCTCTATTTCTGTTTGAGACGCCACACACACGCACGCGCTCACTCACACATAACCACCCCTACCTGCTCCATCTCTCCGTGGCTCCGAGTGCGCAACTGCCGGCTGCTAAGTACGCACAGATGCCACGCGGGCGCTGATACTCTATAAACCTTCAGTGACCGACATCACCCGTATGTGTGCATGCGAGAGCGTAGCATTTTTGAATCGATGCATAGCTAGTTGTGCAAGATATAGGAGAGAGGCATCAGTGAAGAGCTGAAGCGGCGCGCCGCTGAACGCGGGGAAGGGGTGCAGGAGAGAAGAGGTTCTCATTGGAAGGAGTCATCAATAGCGTATCCCATCGTCTCAAACAACTCCCCCTCCACAATGCGGGCACAAGCACACACACACACACACACACACCCGACAGGCGCCTCCGTCTGTTTGTCATCTATACCCATTGACACATTTCTTGTTTCCCATTTATCTCCTCCTCTCCCCCCCTCCCCCTGATAGACTTGAACACCCTCTGAGAAACACGGAACAGCGCACATGCAATGAAGTGCGTCTGAGTGTCTCATGACTCCACACGAAATGACCCTCACCTCTCCATCCCCTTCACAGTGGACGTCCTTTTATTATTATTATTAGTCACTGTCCCCGAATGGCGACCCTGTCACTAAGGACGGTTCAACACGACGACGAGGTCAACTAGGGAGGGAGGAGGTGGTGAATGTGTGTGCGTGTGCGTGTGCGCAATAAAGTCTACTGAAACCATGGGCATATTATAATTATTCTGCACCACCTGACGCTCCCAACGCTCACTTGGATGGAATCAATACACACGCACACGTATATATATATATATATATATATATATATATATACTATAGTAGTGGTCGTTAGTTAGTGTCGCCGACCGACGGCTCGCGTAGTCGGTACGTAACGAACGACCGTCCCTTCGACCCTACCCTCCTCCGTCCGTCCCTCCGTCCCGTTCGTTC
>CM007345.1:656035-705627 GCA_000333855.2 Endotrypanum monterogeii | reverse complement strand
GGTACGGACGTTATTAAGTTTAAATTTAATTTACTTAGTCCTACCACCCTACCGTACCGGACCGTACCCCTAACGGACTACTACGTAGGTAGTAGTAGTACAATACTACACACACACGTATATATATATATATATATATATATATATATATATACATGATGGGCTTGTATGTGCACCAGGCTGCATGGGCTACAAGAGCCCTTGCACCCTCTCCTGCCCTGCCCTGTCTTGTCCTTTTCAGACTTCAGTCTGTGTGCTGTTGTCATATGCTGTTCCAGGGCAAGTGCCTTGCACTCATCTTCGCCCTCGGAAATAGAACTGTAAACAGGTTTTCTTCTCCTTTCCCCTTAGCTCTTGCTTCTGTCTCTCTCCCTCGCGATTTGTTGGAGCAGCGCTGTCGACGCACCCTCCCCCAGCTGATCTCTGACACGCACACTTGGCTGGCTGAAGGTACACGATTGCCCTCTCCCCCCTGCGCGCGAGCAAACAAACGAACAACAGCAACAACAAAAAATACCCTACATGTGCATCCGGCTGTGCGGCATCACTAGCGAAACAATACAAAACAGTACAAAAAAAAAAACGAAGGGGAGACCCATCCACAGTTGATTCAGCCAAGTTTTGGGCATCATGTCCAAAGCACTGCCTCCCATTTCAGACCATCGCCCGGCCTCTGTGGACCAGAATCGCCCTCACAACGGTTCTTCCTCCCGTGGGGCGAGGCATGATGATTACCAGCGCCTTTATTCGCCCTCAGCGCGCGCGCGCTCGGTAACGGCAGACTCTCGCCTATCCTCACGCTCAGTGGTGCCGCAGCTGCCACAGGTGGAGTTCTCTCTCGGCCCGGCTCAGGAGCGCGTCATTCCACCCTACAATGACCTGGAAGACCCGCATCTAGAGCTTTACTGGGTAAGAAAAGAGATGCTCATTCAGGAACGCGCCTCTCAACGCCGCCGCCTTCATCGCCAGCAGGAGATCGAGAAGCAGCGCAAGGAAGAAGCGCGTCAACGGTTCCTCCAACGCCGCAACCAGGATCTTGAAGACATCGCTTCCCGAAAGGGTGAAGCGACTCGTCGGCGGGAAGAGGAAGAGCGCCAGGCGTTGCTGCGCAGTGCGCCCAGGAAAAAGCGTCGCCCGCCAACAAAACCCTTGGGTGAGCGTCAGGGCGGTGCCGCGGCCGGTGGGCGATCCCATCAGCATTCGGAGGCGACGAACCATCGCTACGCCGAGGAGAACACTGGCGTGCGAGCCGAAGACGCGGAAGGTCGAGCAGCTGGCGACCTACCCAACAATCACGAGTACGTAACCAGCTCCTCGTCGGCAGCCACGAGCCGGAGTGCCTCCTCCCATGGCAACACCTCGAGCAGCCACAGGAACAACCGACACAACGTGGGGGACCACACTAATAAGAATAGAACTTCGAGGCCTGTTAGCCCAGAGCCGTCCGACAACATGGACAAAACCCCCATCGGGAATAAGGCGAAGGATAAGGAGGTAGCAAAGAAAAGCCCTGCGCGCCCCACCAGCTCGAAGTTGACCTCATCCTCAGCGAACGGCAGCCATTCGGCTCCGGTCTACCACGCTGAGGAGGAGGTTATGGTGACATCGCATGAGACAACGGGAGCGGACGTGAAAGCAGGGAGCCTGTCGGAAGACCCCCACGCTAATAAGACACCCGCACATACACTGGAATCATCGCGCCACCAACAGTCTCCAGCCGCGTCGGTTATTTCATCCAAGTCCTCGGCCGCGGCTGCCTACCTCTCCCCGAGCAAGGAGGCGGGCGGGGCGGGGGGGAACGGGAAGAAGGAGGAACACAGCTTCCCCAGCTCGACGGAGCAGAAAACACAAGATGCGTACCATGACGACGACTTTGAGCGAAGCTCTGCCTCGATTGATTCTGCTCTCGATGCGAATGGAGCGCAACCGGCTGTGGCCGACAAGGTCCACGAAGCTCACGGGGTCGATGGCCCGCAAGCCGCAGCGGAACATGCGGTGGGGGAGAACTACAGCGACGACGACTTCGATAGCGATGGTACCGCGCAGCGCCCACAAACCGCCGACGTCGAGAAAACGAAAAGCGAAGTGGCTGATGGTGCATACGAGAACGACAGCTTCGAGGCGGACTACAACGGGGAGGAGTTTGACAAAGACCCCTCAGCAACGAAGGTCACCGACGCGGGTAGTAAGTTAGAAGTGTCCAAGTTCTCTTCGTCGAGCGTGGCGTCATCGCCAGCGGCGCGGACTGCTCCGTCGCCACTCTCCTCGTCTCCATCCAACGCTGGGGCTCCTCCTTTATCGACCTCGGCGGCCTCACCTGCCCCTGATGACGAATACGCTGATGACTTTGAGGGTGACGTGTAGTCGGTAAGAAGATCCTGTCCGCACTCACCATCCACTCGCATATTTGTTTGGCAAACACGAGGAGGTGAAGGCCGGTGGCAGTGATCGGATCCATGTATAGTGAAACATTGCTGTCGAATATTTTTCTTTTTCTTGCTGGCTTGCTGATTTAGTTCGCCCCCCCCCCCTCCCCTCCCCTCCCTCATCCCCCTTCTTTTTTTTTTTTCATGTCTCGTTTTGTTTTTTATCAACAAAACGCTGGGGGGACGGAGTCAGAAGCCGACATCTTTTTGTGTTTTGTTCATGTTCGCGGTGCTCTCTTATGTAGTGCTCAGTGTGTGAGAAATTCCCTGTTTTCGGACGTACACACACACGCACATATATATATATATATATATATATGCAAAGATACGCCTCTCCCTTTCTCGTCCTTTGATTTGCCCTGGTCCTTCCACCCCTATCCTTTCTCCCTCGTCTCTTTTTTTTTTTTTGTTCACGCTGCCGCTGCTTCCGCGCAGGCGCGCACACACACACACACACACACGTGTCCCTAATGACTTTTGTAATTATTTAAATATATATATATATATTTTTTTTTTTGGAGTAGTCCAACCCCTTTGGCACATTCGCATCATCTGCACCTGTCGGTGACTGTATTCTTCACTTGGCTCGACTTTGCGGGTGCGTATCTGGTGTACGGTTTGCCTCTGTATTTCAAAGAGTTGCCAGAGGCTATGCGTGGGTGTGCAGGTGGGTTTTGTGTGTGTGTGTGTGTTTGTTTTCGTAGGCATTGGGGAGAGGTTTTTGAAATTCAATATTGATGCCCGTCTTTTGTATCTCCATGTGTGTGCACGAGCGCGCGTATGTATCGTTGCTCTTTTTCTTCTTTATGTTCCCTGTTTTCTCTCGCACTCACTTGCAAGCGCTGGAAAGGTATACACGGGAGCTGGAGGGAAGCAATCTCACGTGCTTGAGAAAAGAAAATTAGTTAGGGAGAGGAGCACACCCATCGGTCTGAACCACTTTTTTTTTTTTGGAATGCCCTCGCTCTCTCTCTCTCTATATATAAAGCGTATTTGTGTGTGATGTCATTTGGTGGAAGATCGCCACACCCCTTACCCCTCCTTTTGCTGTTGTATCGAAAATTGTGATGCTGCTCTAGTTTTACAGATGCACTTTTTTGTGTATGTGTTTGAGCGCGGTGGGCTTCTCGAAAACAAAGAAGGGGTGGGCGGTGCCGACAGAATAGGGACTGTTATAGAGCTTTTACCACACCCAATTACAATGTATGTGCACTCTTTCCCTTGTTGTTGGTGCTGTTTGATTATTATTTTTTTAGGGGGCGGGGGCGCGAAGGGGAAGGAACAGAGAAAAAAAAAGGGATGTGTTTTTCATTTACTTTTTTGCCACAGAACAACATGTGGACCAGGTCTGATTGAGGGGGTGGGATGGGATACGTGGAGGAATTCATCTTCGATGTACAATTGGTTTGCTACTTTTTTTTGTTTTGTTTTGTTTTGTTTGTTTGTTTCAGTTCCATTCGTCGCCACACCCCGCCTCTCACGAGCTCCTTCAAGTACCCCCTTCCCTTCCTCCTCCCTTTTTCCCTTCGCTTCTCCCTTTTTTTTCTCTTAACCGCGTGTGAATATATATATATATATATATATATATATATATATATGTTCTTTTAGGTTTGGGAGACCAAGTACGTGGCCACTCAATCGTCTTGCCCTTCTATTGAACTCACTCGCGACCTTGTGTGTGTGTGTGTGTGCCTGCAAGGACTCGTCAAGGGCGTGTGGGGGAGGGAAGAATCACGGAGAAAAGAAAGGGAAGGAGCGACCGTACCACAAGCATATATATGTATGTAATATATATATATATATATATGTGTGTGAAATATCATTGACACATGACGACGTAAAGAGAATAGTAAGCTTTCTCGTGTGTGTGTGTGTGTGTGTGTGTGTGTGCTAGAGGCGAACTTAGATTTTGTTGTCGCTGTAGCTAACGTTGGAATGGAAGTGGAAAAAAAATCTGTGCATATGTATACAAGAAAAGAAGAGTGATGAAGTGCTGTGCTGCGCGCGTGTTTGTTCTCTGTGAGTATGTTGTGTAATAGAAGAATTGGGTGGAGGTGAGGATGCAGTACGATGAAGTGCTATGCAGGGAGATGCGTTTGTGTGTGTGTGTGTGTGTGTTCGCCGCTAATGTAGTAAGATCATGTAGTGAAAAAGTTTTTTTTTACTGTTGAGGCATCTGTTCTTTCCTCCTCCCAGCCCCCCCCTCCTCCGCGGAGGAGGAGGGGGCATCTATCCAACGCGCCACACACGCATGATCAGATATATATATATATATTTATTTATTTATTTATTTTTTATTTATATGACATTACCGGACTGTTGATAACAATCAGAAAACATTCAAGGTGTGTGTGTATATATACTGTGCGTGTGTCTGTATTGGTGTGGGGGTGTATGTAATCAGTTTAAACAGCGGAAGTGTAGACGTTGCCCATTGACTTATCATTACCATCAATTTATCTTCCTGTTGGTGTACACCTACGTGCGTCTCTATCCATCCATTCCACACACCAGCACGCACGTTCCTCAAAAAAAAAAAAAGCATTCGTATGCATATATCGCGGAGGTGCCGAACCTGGTTCACACACCAACTACGGCGCCTGGTGCTGTAAAAACGAGGGGAAAGTGAAGAAAGACCGAGGAGGAGCATCATATCCATCTCGCTCAGTCCCCCACTGTTTCTTCCAGCTACCCCCTCTCCCGCCGTCGCCGCATAGCGCGTGGCGATCTCGTGGCACTGTGCATTAGTCAATCCCGCGTCGGGACCCTCTTCGCTGAGTCCTTTTTTTTTTCACTTTGTCGTCCTCTACGCTCCTCCCTCCCCCGACACACACACACACACACATATAGTAATCTTTACGTCGCCGTGATGAACGGTCCTGGCGCTGACCACCTCAGCGCCCCGGAGACCGGGGCGAAGGAAGTGGTGGATAAGATCAACACGCGACGCAAAAATTTTGAGCTTTACCAGTCCGAGTCGCACAAAATGAAATCACTGATGATGAACAGTGCCGGCATCCGCAGTGACCTCTCCAGCAGTAATGAGAGGGTCCTCAACCCTATATGGACAAACTTTCCTACGAAGTGCGTGAAGCCGATCACTTCAGTGGAGGAGATGAAAGCAAAACTCGAATATTTCTCAAAAACGGATGATGTTATGGTGGTGCGTTATCACCAAAACAACTGCACCGCGTGCAATGCGGTAGGAAAGGTCTTTGAGATGCTCTGCCACCAATCTTCAACCCGCACACCGAACCTTAAGTTCTACGAGATCAACCGCGACGACGTACCGGATCTGACCAAGGGTTTGGTACGTTTTCCCCAGATCAAAGGGTACAGCGGTGGGCAGTGGACAGACATCGACTTCAAACCCCCAACAGCATTTCGCGAGGAACTGTACGCTGCGATTGAGAAGGAAGTGAAACAATTAAAGAACCAGGGACAGCCGGTGACAGCGCTGCAAGCAGAGGAGATGTACTTCTCGGGTGCCGGACCGGCGATGCTAGAAATTACTGAGGAGCAGCTCGTGAGCTTCTACTGCAAGGCGCAGGTGCGGCTCCATAACTACTGGAAGCAGATCTCGATGCGCCGCTCCTGGTTCTACCGTAAGTTCATCGAGCCCGAGGTCCAAGAACGCGTCATGGATGAGTGGCGTACCCGACCCATCTTCGGTGAGAAGATCGTCTATGGTCCGCAGCCATCTCAAGATTTTGCTTAGTCGGCAGAGCTCTGAAAAGAAGATGCGAAAAAAAAAAGAAAATTCATTGGCGGAGAGAGGGAAGGAGGGGGGACTCTGTTGCATCTAAAATAGGGCCTCACCCTCCATGCACATGTCTCAGACCTGATGTCTCGCTCCATAGCTAGGGTAAAATACAGTTGTGCCTGATGCTGTTATGGTTCTTTTCTTCTTTTGAGGGGAACATAGGGTGTTCACGGATCTTTCTTGTGTCGTTCGTTGTTGGTGTCACCCAGGGTTTGACGGTGCCTTTGCGACTGCCGCTATCAGGTCAACCTTTCCACAGAAGCCTCGTAAATACTCTACCCCCCCCCTCCCTATGCACGTACTCGCTCATTCACAAGCACGCACAAACACCGAGCTACATGCAGGAATTTGAGCTGTATGCAGCTACACACGCTTGCTTGTCGATAGGAGAACATTTGGCATTCACGCCTGCATCATACATATATATATATATATATATATATATATATGTGTGTGTGTGTGTAGAGGGAAGCGGGGCGCTGTGTGCCTCCATCTCCTCTCAATTGTGGTGTGGATGTTTTCTAGCTACTGTAGTGTACGTTGAGACAAGGTGCACAAGTGGAGCTCGACTCAGTATCCGCAGCATCCCTCCCCCTTCGTTTGGTGGCCGGCATGTGAAAGCAGTAGAAATACACACACACACACACACACCATGCTTTCTCCCCTCAATCATTCGTTTCCCGCATTGTCTCTCTGCCTAGCACTTGGAGGTTCTTTACAGATGCCCTCTTGACAAACATCAACATCCTGTGACAATCGTGTCGGTGAATAGGGAAAGGTCGAGGATAAAAATAGTACAGAGCGGGACACCAGGTTCAGCGGGGAGGGGGAAAACCGTTGTAAAAGCAACTGTGTGTGTCTGTGTTTGAGAGAAGGGAGGGGGGGGTATACCTGAACACTGATGAGAGTCTGAAATCCCTCATCTAGCCCGGCCTAGTTCATTTGAACACCCCACACTCCTCTCGTGCTTCCACTTCGTAGTCTCGCTTGCGGTGGCCCACGCTCGTCGGCCCCAATGTACGTGTCCCCAACACATGCGCATGCACACGCATTTGCTAATCTCCTTCCCCCATTCTCGATCTCGGGACACCCTTTGGGAACTCTAAATTATTACCGCGTAACGCGCGCCGAACACACGAATTGCCAAATATCTCCGCCCCGGCGACCTCCCCCTCCTCCTCCCAACCTTTGTGCAGAAAGTCAATCGTTGAGAGCGGAATGCTTTCACAGGAATTTCTTTCTGCCGTCGAGCGCGACGTGACGGTCGCACGTCAGCTGGCGGACTTCCACTTCAACCTCTGCGCCAGTGAAAGAGGCTCAGAGGTCGGTGTGGAAGAACTTGAGCTCACTGGGGGTTCACCCCACGGCAAGTTAGCGTCTTCGAGCGAGTCACGCAGCAGTCAAGCAATGACATCTGGTGCTACGCACACGCATGCAGTACTTTCAAACCCAGTGCAGCGACCGCGTCAGCGCACCTGCACTGTACTACTGGAGCTATCTCGGCCTCTAGTATGGTTCTCGCAGCGCAGTCGTTATCGCGGTCGAGCTGCTGATGCTGGGCCACCGCCTCGCACCGTTGCAGTCGCACCAACCTCTTCGTCGACGAGTATGCATGCCCACTACGCAAGTGCAACAAGTACTCTCAACTTTTGTGGCGTTGACCTTTCGAGCGGCGCCACCGCAAACAAAAACAACGGAGCCAACGCCTTAGCAGCAGCAGCAGCAGCAACAACAACAACAGGGAGCCACCCACAGGTGTGCAGTGTTCATCTTGACGGCGACAGTGTCTCGTCTAGCCGCACGGGTGTCGCCGCCACCGCAGCCTCGGACGCTGCAGGCTTGCCGCTCATCGTTGCCACGGTAGTGTTTGAAGTCGTTTTTCCTGCTCGCTATCCAAGGGAGCCGTGTCAGTGGAAGATGTTCGAGGAGGCCGCGTATGCCTGTATGGACGACCATGCAACCTCCTCCTGGGCTGTCACGACAGGACATCACGCCGGTCACGAAAGCATACGAGCCACGAATGGCAGCCCCGGCGTCCCCTCGAGGGTCACCGAAATGACGACACCAACGCTCACCGCATTTGTTGCCTCGGAGGTGGTGCGCCGTCTCCTAGGTTGGATTTCGGAGGCGCGCACCAGCACTGGGGATTCGCGGGCACCGTCCTTTGCTCCGCTGGCGGCAATGATGGGAGGCAACACGAACACAAGTGGATGGGGTAGTCACGAGCACCAGCACAGCAGCGGCGTCGGCAAAACATTTCCCTTCCTGCTTGATTTTGCTGCACTGCTGCGTGGTTGGAGTACTGTGGAGCTGGACGTGCATCATCTTGTTCTCCCCTCTCCCATTGCACTGGCCTATGGCTGTGGCGGAGCCCGGGTGCCGCGAGCGATGACAGGCACACACTTTGGTGGTGGCAGTGCTGCGGTTACTGCCACGCCTGTCGTCGGCCTCGCAGCCCCTCTAGCGGCTGTGTCTCCACCCCTGGCTGGGAACGTGCTGTCAGGACTGACCGCAACGACTGGTACTTCCTCACAAGCGACCATAGCGGCATCTGGCGCCTCGGGTGCTCTCGTGCCTGGCACTCTTCACACTGGTACAACCTCTTCGACGGCATCTATCCCCGCCCCAGTGCAGGCGGCAGGTGCAGGCGGTGTTGCCACTGCAACTGGTGGCGGTGCGACCAGCGGTATCGTAGCACCTGGCGCATCTCCGAAATCGTCAGTTCTGTACCCCTTCTGCCGTCGCCCCTCCAAATGCTTCATGGCGGTGCTCCTACCTCTGGGCTACGTAGCAGTCTCGGGCACACCGACACCGGCGCATCGTGCGCCTCATGTGATGATGACAACTACCCCTGACGGAAATGTGGATGTGCCTGGAGCGACGTCAGCGAAGCCTATTTCATGTCGATTGCCAGTGTCTCTACGCCGTATTTATGATACCCAGCAGTGTACAGATGAATACGAAAAGACAAAGGCTGGGGCGGTGGTGGGCTGCACCTCGCAGTTTATGTTGGACAAGGTGCTCCCGTGCTTTGTGCTTCCTGCCCACGTGCTCGGCAGCGACTACAAGTGTGAATGGAAAGATGTGCGCTTCTTCAGTGGCAAAACGGCAGAGAAGACCTTGCATGCGAACGCCAAACTTGCCAAGGCGCTGCGACTTCCAGATGTCAGCAACCTCTTGCAGGTTCTCCGACGACTCGCCAAGAACGTCGGCACGCCGGCGACGGAAGCGTTGTATGTGAGTACGGTTCTCTGGCCAGCGCTGATGGAGACGGTGCGCGTACTACGGAATGGGCGACTCCCTTTCTGGGCTGGGCTGGCAATCTGCTCGCTCCTGCTCCCAAGTGTGTTGCAGCAAGTCGACAGTGAGCGGCAAGCAGAGGCCTTTGGTGGCGGACGAAGCGGCCGCAGCCGCATCCCCCTCATCACCGTGCTCGTGGGCAGCACCCAGGCTGTGTTGGATGGTGAGCTATCTGTGTCGTTGTATCGCCGACACTTGGGGGAGCTGATCGACGTGCTTAATTTCATAGAACGAGTGCTAGCTATTGCGCAGGAGCACACGTTGCTGTGCGAAGCGAGACTTGTGCGCTTCTCCCTCCAATGCAGACTGAGACACTTGCAAAGAGATGACGTTTGTGCTCGAGACGAAATGCCCACATTCTCGCCGTGCGCTGTGTCATCGTCGGAGTTATGTCGGCGTCTGCATGCACCCATCAATATATGCGCCGTGTGCGGCCTGTCACTACACCGCAACACTGTCACCCACGCAGACGTCAGTGGGGGCGGTAGCACGGCGGCGGTGTCACCGCTTGCAGATGTGCAACATCGCGCACACACTAGTACCTCGACGGGGAACAACATGAACGCACTGCAGTGGAAGAGAAATGGATACAGCGATCATCTTGGGCAGGTCACGACAAGCACCCAAAGAGGCGCAGAGACTGTGCGTGCTGTACTGCAGATCCGACGAGAGGAGGGTTGCCTTGTTGTGCAGTGCGCTCACTGCGGACACGGTGGGCACGTGGAGCACATTAGCAGCTGGTGGTGCGATCCAACGGTGCGGTGCTGCCCGAAGGGCTGCGACTGCCGATGCGTTTATTAGCCTCTTGCGGGGCCATTCAGAAAGGTGTGGTGCATGGACGTGCATCTCGCCGGAACTGAAGCTCACAAAACCGAGTACAGGCCTCTGTTCATGTCTGAAAGGTAGAGCGGAAGCCCACCAGTATACATATATATATATATATATATATATATATATATATATATACTTCTGTGTGTGTGTGTGTGAGTGTGTGTGTTACAAAAAAAAAAAAGACTACTGCAACCGTCGTTCCGTGTCTACGGACTGTAAAATTTTCTGACTGCGCCTGATCGTTTCTCACCCACACACACTTTCTCCCCCTTCCCCATTTCTCGTAAATGCTATAAAAAATACACCTTCACACGCATACCCGTAGTCTCGCAGCTGTTACGAAATTCCCCCTCCCTCCCCTTGTAGATCAAAACACACTAAGCATGAAGCTTGTGTATGCAGTAGTGCTCTGCACGTGCGCGACGCTTTTCGGCCTCCTCTCCCTCTACTACTACTCCGTCTACGACTATGAGAAACATGTGAGCTTAGCGCCACGCAAGTACTCGAGCTACGACCCGCTAACGGAGTGTGTGACCCCGTTTGGGCAATTCCTCGGTGTTGCAGACAACGTCCCGGCGTACAGCAACTGTAACACTCAGTTTCTCACAACCTACATCAATTACGCCAACATCATGGACCCGATGGACAACGGTCGCCGCGGTGACCCATCAGAGACGCGCATCGTCATGACCGCCTACCGGTACTCTTCCATGGACTACTACATGCGGTGGCTTCTGTGGAACAGGGGTCTTCTACCTCGCCTCGTCGAGAATACGGAGCAGTTATGGAAAACAGTCGACTACTTCAACCCCGCCAAACCAGGTCAGGATTGGTCAGCGGTGTACATCGACAACAGTGAAAAGGCAGCCAACATAGAAGAGCGAAAATTCAACGCCCCGCGAAAAGCAGACGCCATCATCTACCCCGTGAGCCTACCGACCTACCCGTCGGGACACATTGCCGTGGTGGTGCGAGTAGAAGACGATGTAGAGGCAGCGGGCGGTCCAGAGAAGCTGCAAAGCCTGAAGAAAATGAGACTTCACCCCCGCCGTGTGTACGTCGCCGAACAGAACCTTCGCAACGCCCCATGGGATGGACACAACTACACCAGGGTATTGCAGTTCAAATGGCGCGTCGCGGAGAAGGCACACGAGGGTTACTATGTCGACCCTGACGGCCTTGATATACTGGGTGTGATGCGCGTGGGGAAGGCAAAACCTCTGCGTGTGTTGCCTGATGCGTACGAGACGGCGCTCCGTTCCGAGGAGGACGAAGATCTTTAACAGAAAGATGCCCCCAGACAGCAATTACCACCATCCTTCTGATCAGGGGGGCGCTGGTGTATCTTTTCTGAGAAGCGGCTTAGAATAGGGAGGGGGAAGGCGAGCAGAGCATCCATCTCCTCCCCGCAACCTTCAATGCAACGGTCACTCTGCCCTCAGCTCATGGGAGGAAGGTCTCTACCCTGGACCGTTGACTTGTGCTGTTGACAAACCTCTCTCCCCCCCCCTTTCTTCCTCCCCTCCCCACCCCCCCCCTCCCCTCGATTCCAACCGCGTATTCCTTGCACCAGACAATGTATGCTTGATTGATCCGTGCGCACATCGCCGAAGTATCAATGGGCACAGCATTACTCGTATTACTAATATATACTATATATATATATATATATATATACTATAGTATTATTTTTTGTTTTATTATTTGTAGTTATTCATAATTCCTTTCTTTGAGTATTCAAATGTCTCCTCTAATGTTTTTTTTTCTATCGTATAGCGGAGGACCGTGCACCTTCATTTCCACGAACACATACATACACATCTTTGCAAAACGAAGAGGTCAACCCCACCCGGCTATGCCTTGACCTCCTCTCTGTTCCCTCTACCCCCCTCCCCCCCCCCCCCACTCAATCATGTGATGCTATGCTCACACATGCTGACCGCGCCTGCCGCTGTGGCGGAATGACTCAACATCGATACGTGCTCTGTATCCCTCGACCCGCCCCTGTGGCAGAGGTGAGGGGATGCAAAGCAACTATCGAGGCCGTACTCTCCTCACCACCATGACCCTCTACCCCCCCCCCCGCAATCACCTTCGGGCACAAATCGTGCGATCTGTGTATATGCGAATCATGCGTATTAAAGACTGCAAGAAAACTTTGGGTCGCATAGCAAATTTACAAAAGGGGGGAGAAGGGCGGAGAGAAGAAGTGTAGTAGGCATTACCAAGGTCTTCTCTCCCACTCCCACGCCAACGTCCCATACGGAGCAGCCGGCGACCCGATTAACGCCTACAAACAATTTAAAATTTGTGTGCGCGCACGCAGGGTCACAGAGAAACGTGCCTGTGAACCCCCCTTTTGGAAACACGGCACACAAACACCCAAAATACGCATATATAATAGACACACACACACACACCATAGAAAAGCCTCAGCACCCCCTCCCCTCTAAACACACACACACACACATTTTCTTTTGTTTTTACGAGAAAAGGGGAAGAAACGGAGCCTGTATATGTGTATTCCCTACTCCACCCCTCCCTAGGACACTCATAAAGACACACGTGCACGCCAAGCTCGCACGCATAAGTGCCGTCCGACCTCAGCATTCAGCTTCGCGTAAATCTGTGATCGCCGATAACAGTTGTCTTGTATTTCTTTCTACTAATGATTCCCCGCAGCAGCGTTGTCGGCACCGCGAGACGGGCCGCGGTGGCGCTACAAGGCTTGCCTCACCCGTCGATTGCGACGGCTACACTCGCCCTCACCGAGACGCCATGGATGCGCCGTGCATCCTTACTTGGACAGTGGGTGGGAGGCGTTTCAGGTATCACATGTGTTGCCGGAACGTCTCTGGCACTTCAGCAGCGTCTATACGCGACTACAGGGGCATCGGGAAGTAACTGGACGTCTAACGGCCATGAACACCGCAGCAGCGAAAGTAAGAGTGGTGCTGCCAGCAACAATGGCACATCCGCGGCCAACAGCGGCGCGGGCAGCAGTAGCAGCGGCGGCGGCGGCGGCGGCGTTGGATCTCACGGCAGCGGGTCCGTCGTCTCTAAGCAGCAGCAGCGGCAGCACGCAGCGGCGGGAGGTAAGATGAAGAAAAAAAGCAAAGCAGGCCGCCGTGCATCGAAGGCCAAGCGCACTGGGGCGAAGACCAAGTCTGCATCTACACCGACGTCCTCTGCTTCGGGCAGCTCGGTGGTGGCAACGTCTACCAGCGCCAGTGGCCGTGCCGGTGGTACAGCATTCTCGTCGACACCGTCTGCTGCAACCTCTGCGCAGTCTCGCGCCGCCGGACGTCAACGCGAGAGGAGCACACGAGCTGTGCCCTTGTCGGAAACCCGTCCGAGAACGCCGGGCAGCACGGCAGTAGTGAGAAGAACCAAGCGTCCGATCCCACGTCAACGAGCCCCAACTGGTGGTCTCAGCGCTAGTAGCACCACTGCCAAGAAGGCGGCCACGACAGCGCACACCACCTCGCAAAGTCGCTCTGCTTCCTCCCCGCCGGCCACGACGGCGGTGCGATCCAAGGCAAAGAAACACAAGCGTATCCGAATTTGCGTGCTGAACAGCAGCTACGACGGCGCCGACTCCGAGACGGCCAGTGTGGACAACTACTGGTGCACCCCACAGCATTACATGAAGAAGGACCGGCACAAGTACACCTTCGCCGATGTCTCCATGAAAAAAATCGATTCCTACCGCACGGTGCGTGAGCTCGTGACCTCCAACAAGTTTGATGTTTTCTTCAACTTATGCGACGGCAGCCGCGATGAGAAACGCGCGGGTGTGGACGTGGTAGAAGCACTAGAGGAGCAGAATGCTGCCTTCACCGGAACGGACTCACGCGGGTTCGAGCCGAGCAAGGTGGATATGAAGCTGATGGTCGGGTCGAGCGGTGTGAAGGTGCCCAATTTTGTGCTGCTCAGCGACGAAGAAAGCCTGGCCAAGAAGTGCAGGCACCTGAAGTTTCCGGTGATAGTGAAACACCTTTCTGGCTACGCATCTGTCGGCATCCGCAAAGACAACCGCTGCGACACACTCGATCAACTCAAGACGAGGGTGCGCGGGTTCATCAAAGAGCATAACCACGCGTTAGTGGAGGAGTTTATTCGTGGTCGCGAGGGCACCGTGCTGGCCTGCGCCGACCCCGGCAGCCCGTTCGGTGTGAAGGTCTTCAAACCGCTGATGTTCAATTTTTTGCAAAACCATGATGACTTCGCCTACTTTGAGAAAAAATGGACGATTGAGTGCAGCGATGAGGCCTACGGATTCCTAGCCTCATCAGACCCGGCCTACACCGCCATCACAGAGATGGCCCGAAATGCCTTCAAGTACATCATGAACGGCGTCGGCTATGGTCGTGTAGACTTTCGAATTGATGAACTCACGGGGACGCCTTTCTTCCTAGAGATCAACCCAAACTGCGGCATGTGGTACTCACCGAAGGACGGGGGAGACTTTGCAGACGTCATGGTCGAGGGTGACCCCCACTGGAACCACGAGCGATTTATTGCCAATGCGGTGGCGCGAGCTCTGCGAGACCAGGCAGCACGCAAGCCGTGGTACTTCATCAGCCACGACCGTAACGGGCAGTTCTCCACACGCGCCAGCAAAACAGTCCCCGCTGGCAAGTGTCTCTTCGGTGACGCCGTGCACCCGATCCCGGTGGTGGCCAAGGCGCTACACAAGCTTGGGGAGGATGAGCCAACAGTTGGTTGTGTCATCTGCCGCGGTGACGGTATTAACCACGCGGTGGCGTTGCGTCACTCATGTGAACCGAACATGAGCTTCGTGCATGGGCGCACGCTCCTCTTTGCCTCTAAGCGGCAGATCAACGTTGGCGAGGAGCTCACAGTCGACTATGCCACCCTGCGCGATGAGTCCATGCCACATTTCGTGTGCAGCTGTGGCACGCAAAACTGTCGGAGTGTGATATTTCCGATGCCGCCGATGCCCCGCACCGTTGAGGCGAAAACCATGCGGCGGCTGCTTCGGGAAAAGAAAAAAATTTGGTTAAAGGAAAAGGCTGACCGTGAGGCGGAGCGAATCCTCAAGAAACGCTCTTCGTCGACCAGCGGCTGCGACGGGGCCTCATCAGGATCCTCCTCCACAACAGGCAACACAAGCAACGGTGCGGTCGGCGGTGGAGGCTCCAGCAGCAGCAGCAGCGGTGGTGTTGGCAGCACCAGTGCCTCAGAGAGAAAATAATGTCGAGCGAATGAGGTGAGTTTGCGACTTAAGTCGCACGATCCAGCAGCTGGACACTCACGCGATCTTCAGCCCTTACCCACAAAAGTTTTAAAAAAGGAACGTGGTCAGACATATATATATATATATATATATATATATCCTGTGTGCCTTGAACGACAAACGCACACACACACACACACAAACACAAACACCTATGCTGATACAAGTAAGTGTATGAACAATTTACACGTCGGTGCATGCATGTAACGGGGGGGAGGAGAAGTCGATCCTTTTTCGTTGCGCTCCTGTAGTGCAGACCAGCGACAGTGAGGTTGTATGAGAGGGGGGTGGGCACAAGATCCGCCTATCCTCTCTGTTCGTGTTCTGCGTTGCCGTTTTTCCCTTCTCTCCTCTCCTCTGCTGCCCTCCATCTGTATCTTCCCATCACTCTCCACATTTACGTTTTTTTTCTATTCCTTGCTCAACCTCCTCCCCACCCCCACCCCCACCTGCCGACCCTCTCACCATCTTCATTCACAAACACGCGGGTATGCGCACCTAAAACACGGATGTAGTTCGGTCAACCCCACACATTCACTACCCACTCCAATATTTCTACCTTAGCGTTTTTTTTTTCGCTTTCATTAAGCCTCCGTCAGCTTATCAGTCAGACGCAGACACGCCGTATCGCACTTCTCAATAGTTTCTTCATCTCAACTCTTCCTTCCTCTTTTTTTTTTCAGCCAGCTGCTCCCTGCGCCATGAAGGTGATCATTGCATCTGGCCGAGATGGTTCCCGGAAGGAGGAGCTAGATCTTCCGGCGAACGCCACGCTTGACGACCTGAAGAAGGCCTACCGCCCGCAGGTGAACGAGCACCGAAAGTTTTTCAGGCTGCCTGCCCCCACTACTGCAGAGCCCTCGGCACCCGCTGTGAATGGCGCTAAGCCGCGCTCGAACTTCGTCACACTGTCACCAAGCCTGCCGCTGTCCCAGCAAGGTGTGAAGAACGGTACCGTTATCCTCTACAAGGACCTTGGCCCACAGATCGGCTATCGTACCGTGTTCTATTGCGAGTACGCCGGACCCATCGCCTTCTTACTTTTGTACGCCATGCGCCCCTCCTTCATCTACGGCTCGTCGGCGATGCCGCCCTACAGTTACACACAGAAACTGTACGTCGGTCTTTTTATCGCCCATTTCATGAAGCGAGAACTCGAATCCATGTTTATTCACAAGTTCTCACGCCCCACGATGCCACTGATCAACATCGTGAAGAACTGCACGTACTACTGGTCCTTTGCCGCCTTCATCGGCTACGTGCTGTGCCACCCCTCCTTCACGCCGACTAGCACCCTGCAGTCGAACTTCGGTGCGGTGTTCATGGTCATCAACGAACTGCTTAACTTCGCAGTGCACTATCAGCTGAGCACGATGCGAAAGTCAGATGGCGACGCCTCACGCAACGTGCCAAAGGGGCCCCTCTTCGCGCTTGTCTCGTGCCCCAACTATTTTTTTGAGATCATGTCGTGGGTGGCCTTTTCTGTCGGTACGAACATGCTCTCCTCATGGTTTTTTACTTTGGTCGGCTTCATGCAGATGACGATCTGGGCCAAGAAAAAGCACCAAGGCTACGTCAAGGCTGATCCGGCAAACAAGAAGAAGGCTGCCATCTTGCCTTTCATTATTTAAGACAGCGGCAAAAAAAAAAAAATTATGATCCCCATTTTCATGACCTTGCGTCAGCGGTAGAGAAAAAAATGGGTGGGAAGTGAAAAGAAGGGAGGGAGGGGCTGCGGGTCTTGGCGTCTGGAAGGTAGTCACCATTACGGCCGCTCTCTCTCCCCCCCCCCTCCCTCTGTGACTGCCATCGCCTTCGGTGCGGCCGCTGTAGAAACTAAGACAGAACCCAGGATTGAAATTTTTAAAAAGGGGATGAAGTCTAGACGAGCAACGTCGTGAAGGTGGAATGGGGATTATATAAATGAATCGTGCGGTGGTTCGTGTGAAGTTAGGTAACACGAGGTGATAAAATGTTAGTGGAAAACCCCGGGGTGAGTGGAGTTGTCGTAGCATGGGAGTGGCAACGCGCTCAAATTGATGTGACAGAGGAAGTATACTTTTGAGCTCAACGGAGAGGGGCGGCGAGGAAGAATTCAGCGCCGCAGAGGATAAAGCAATAGAACAAAGAGGTGTTGCTGTTTGTGTGTGTCGGTGTATGCTCAGAAACGTACAGATATCACCTCCCTTTGTCCCAGTCTACTTGCCCTCTCTCCAACACACTCTGATTGGACCCCTTGGGAGGTCCTTTGAGCCCCCCCCCCGCCGCAACAGCTGTCCGAGGCTCCTTCCTGCAGTCTTTCTCTCACATCTTTTTTTCGTAGACGTTGTTTATTTTATTTTTTTTCGAGAGGGGAGAGAGAAGGGAGGGGGGAGGACTCATCAATCCGTTCTGCACTTTTTGTTCGGTTTGAGCTTCCTGCCCAGTCTCCACGCGCGCGCGAACAATGAAAACAAAAAAAATACAACAGTGTAGATCGTCACGTTTCCCTTTCTCTCCTCCTCTCTTGCCCTCACTCCCCCCATCCTTTTCTAACCTCCACCTACATCGAGACTTTGTGTGTGTGTGTGTGTGTGTGTGTGTGTGTGTGTGTGTCGGTGCGTGTGCAAGAAAGGGGGGAATGACAGGGTACATGTTAAATCTTTTCTTATTCCCTTTTATGTGCGCCTTTTTTTTTACTAGTTGTATTTATTAGGTGTTGTCTTGTTCCAAGGAGGAAGGCTTCTCTGTCACTCGTTCTAGCGAGAGATGCAGCGTGTGTGTATGGTCGGATGAGGGGTGGAAAAAAATAATAATTCGGTGGTGCAGTGCAGGAGCACCCGACCCCCCCCCCCCACTGACTGTTGCAACTCTATTTTCCTGTCAGGTATTTCGCATCACCCTCATTCCCAGTCCTGCACACACGTCGATCTGCGTGTTGGCAGTGCTCATCAACTCACGCACCCCTCATATGCACACCCACGCCTACACAGTATATTATATATATATATATATATATATATATATAGTATATATAATATATATAAATATTCGCCTCTCATTGGATGCACCTGTGTAACGGGTAACGCCGGTCTTTACCCCTCCCTTCCACATCGCACTTTGGTGTGGGGGTGCGACTGAGGTCACCGTGTTGCGTGGTGAGGCGCCAGGGAAAAGGATCAGTTAAAAGGGGGAAAGAATCCAAAAAAAAAAAAAAAAGCACTCGCGAGTAAGCGGTGGGAGCTTCCTTCTGCAGGAGCATTGCGTCATTCCCTCTCCTTTGGTTGTTGTCCCTACCCCACCCCCCTCTGGTACACCGACACATCGGTCGGTCTGGGTAATACCGTGCGTGGGCACTCAAGCCCCACACCGCATCGGCCGCTACCTCAAGTGCGCTGTCGGGTTACGCAACAGAGGGGTACAGACGTCACGTTGGCGCGGATAAGCTTCTCTACCTCCCGTCAGGCCCCCCCTCCTCCACTCTCCTCTCACCCTATTTCCCTCACTTTTTTTTTTCTCTCCGCGACGTACACAACTTGTGTGTGTTGCGCGCCAAAGCAATTCCATTTATCGGGGTTGGTTATGCATACCCCCCCCCTCCCACGCACACACACGCACGCACGGACCCCTTGATGGCTATCGGCACGGACAGAGTGACGGTTGACTACATAAAGAGTCACCTCGACGAAGACCTGGAAGAGATTGCGCGGCGACCCGGTCCTCCTCTCATTCGCCCCTCGCTCAGGCCTTTTTTATCGCCAACAGGGCTGTTCACCCTACCTGCTGTAACTCCGTCAGAGCGGCGAGGCCAAGACAATGGCGGCAATTCCCCTCAAACCATCACGAGCTCCCTCTCGCCAGCGGTCCACACGGTGAACCTTGTTCTTCAGGTCATGTCCATCAAGGATGTGAGTCTGTCACGTGAGCAGCGCAGTCGTGCTTTGCTGCACGCCCTCTCCTCCACCGCAGGCAACACCGCCGCCGCGATGCCGGACGGAGCCTCCACTGGCGTTGATGCAGACACCGCAGCCTCTCTCGCCGATGCCACACTACACGCTATGGAGGAGCAGCAAGATGCACTAGCACAGCAACACACACCATTGCGGCCGAGTGGTGGTCAGTGGCGACTCTTACGGCTCGAGTTATCGGACGGCTTTCAGCGCATACTCGCCGTGGAGGACGCCTCTGTACGGACGCGACAGCTCTATGGTGGTCTTCTGGCCAAGGAAGGACTAACACTTGGTGCCAAGGTGCGTGTGTGCTTGACTCCTCCAGCAGCAGACCCCTCCTCGACCTCCCAGCCAAGTGTGCAGCATGGCATTCTGCGACTGCATGCCGGAAACACCGAAGTACTGGGTGGGCGAGTGAGAGCACTAGAAGTGTATTGGGAAGCGCAAGCGCGGCAGCTGCTGGCGGCGATCACTGGTCGACCTTCCAAGCAGCCGCAGTATCAACTCTCCAGCCTCCCTGACGCATCAGCGGCGTCAGCCACCATAGAAGCCGCTCAGCTGCATCCCCAGCCGCCCTCACAGCGAGTCGAAGCCTCTTCAGCCACACAACTAGCGCAACAACAACAACAACCGCAGCCGCTCGCCACGCTACCAGTGCAGCCCCTCCGTAACTGGCCCATTCACGCTTCCCAGCACCCGCCGCAGACGCCCTTCTGCACGGTGGCCTTTATCACCGAAGTGGTATCTGATATGGTTATCAACGAGTCACCCCCTGAGATCATTCAGCGCGCCGGCAACAACCTCCGCACATCACCGGGCCCTGCCAGGGATTCCTTTACGTACTCGCTTCTCGTGCAGCTGTCTTCACCCAACGCGGTGGAGCGCGACACCCAACAGCAGTTCAGCAGCAGCAGCAGCCCCTCTGTGCAACGCGAGGAGTGGGGGCGTGTGTGTGAAGATGATCACCTCACCGTCGACCTCGGTCATGTGTGGGTACGTCAGCTAGTGGGCATGCCTGCTGATGAATTTCGTGTACTCTCCCTTTCGCACGCCGCGGCAGATGTGGAGAGGTTAACACAAATCGTGGAAGCCGTCGGATCTGCACTGGAGCAATTCGGAAAAGGATGCTTTACGTTGGTGCAGCGAGCAGCAGATGGCATCGTGGAGGTCGTGAACGCAGCGCCAGAGACATGATTGAAGCAGAGGAACACAAGGGCAGCAGCAACAGCAGCACAGGCGCAACACACCCCTCGACACAGTAATAGAAACCGCCCTATCAACACCACCGCGGAGGTAGGAAATACGTCAGGACTTTGTCCTTTGTTTCTCTTTTTTTTTTCTCGTGTGGGTGTGGGTATTTTTTTCCATGCAGCGTATCTGGCCATCCCCCTCTCCCCTCTCCCCTGCTCTCATCCCTTTTCTCCGTGCCTCATTGAGATTCGAAGGCAACAACATTTCCATAAGGACACGCGTGCGCAGCGTGGATTCCGCCGCCTGTGTACGTGCGAGCTGTATGGTCAGCACATCTCCCTAGTCTCCACCCACCGAAACCCCTACGCCCTCAACTACCCTGACCTCATTCCCGTATTCTTCTTTTCACCACACATATACCCAGCACCATAACGTGGACACACGAGGTCGTATTGATTTCTCTCTGCACCTGTACGGCGTTGGGGGAAATCCCTTCGATTTACGCCGCCACAGCCTCGTGCTTTCATCCCTGCGAGCACACGCGCCTCCCGCCCACTCCCGCCTACTATACGCACCCGGATTGACAGCACAAACAACAAAAAAAAAATCAAAAAAAAATGGGCTGCGGGTACACTACTTTCTCAGCACAGGATGACATTGTATGGAAACACGGTGGTCCGCCGGAGGAGCCGCTGAGGGCACTAAAAATGTTTCCGAAGCAACAGAACGGACTTCTGTTCCGCCTGCTGTACGACGACGGCGAGCGTTGGGCTTTTTATAACGACACCGCCGAGTACGAATTTCACATCCGCTACTACTTCAGTCGCGACAGCGATATCGAGGCGCTCCACAACGCCACCTTGTCAGAGCTGGAGAATGGCAACAAACTAGTCGAAATAATTGTATACCCGAAGGAGACACAGGACTTCATTGTAGGTGTGGCGGGCAGCTACACCAGCACTATCGAGGCGCTTCCACTCTCCGAGCGCTTCCAGTGGGAAAAATCAAAGGAAAAATATGAAAAAAAGAATAGGATCTAATAGCAGCAGCCAATTCATACCATTGCCTTCGTAGACCGCATATAGCTCCTCTACGTACCTCTCAGCGCTTCTCCCCCCCCCCTCCCCTCCCCTCCTTGAACTTGGTTGGGTAGTGGGTTGCGCAGGGGAGGGGGTGCGAGAGCGCTGGACGGAGGAGTGAGTAGAGGGACCCTGTCACACCCCTTCTCATTTGAGCCACGCGCTACTGGGGGGACAAAAAAAAAAAACGCACACAGTGACGCGTAGATGTTCACCTTCACTTCACACAAATGTATTAGAACATGTATCTCATTTTCTCGTGTGTGTGTTTTTAGTGTGTGCTTTCTTTGTTTTTTGCCTTCAATCATTTCCCCTCCCCCCCCCCCAACCACACACACACCATCTGTCTTGCATAGACAGTCACTCGTGTACATGTGTGTGTGTGTGTGTCTGTCGGTTCTTTTTTCACCGATTTTTCTCTATTCTTTATAACACTCTCAGCACTTTTGTGTTGACTCTAACATGGAGGTGATCGTGGTCGGGGGAGGTGGGGGGACGGACACAGTCTGCCGTACATACCTCGCTGGGCTTTGAACCTCCCCCTCCCCTCCTCTTCTTCTCCGTTTGACTTTTGATCATCTCAATTCATGTGTACCTATGCATTTGTGGGCCGAAGGTTTTTTTGTGTGTATACGCAACCGGATCCCACCGCAGTCACCTTGACTGTCGTTCTCTATTTTCTGTTGGTATTATTATATCTGTGCACCACACTCCTCCCCGCCCTTCCCTTTCTTTTTATTTATTTTGTTTGATTACAGGTGGCTCGAAAATATTGTTTGCATTTTTCTGTGTTTATTCCCACACGTTTGCGCGTCTCCTCCTGTTTGTGTGTTGTTTGTATACGTTCCTTTTTGTGTAGCGTGGGAGACGATGTCTGTATTTTGCGTGTGTGGGTGTATGTGCCACTCGGGAAAAGAAAAAAAAAAGCGACGATGAGTTATTCTGTGTCTGCTGGAGTAGAAGAGGAGAGGGAAAAAGGAGGACAGTCCCTCTGCATCTCCCCTCTTACGAACTAGGAGCCTCCGTTTTGATTTCCCCGTGTAGCCCCCCCCCCCCTCCTCCGCCTGAAGGCTGGAGCCTCATCCACTGTGCATCGATGCCGCTCGAAAACCGGTTCTCCTCCTCCTCAACTCTTTTTTTCCGTCAAACATGCTGTTCCACGCACGCATGCACACACACGCATATATATTATTATTAGTGTTGTTGATTTGTGCCCGAATCTTGCGAGTAACCACCCCGTTGCCGTCCCTCGTCGTGGTATTGGGCGTATCCGATCCGAGCATACCAACCTCGCTGACGCGCTAACACGTAGCACGTGCAGACAACACAGAGAGAGAGATTTAAAGGGATACACGCGTGAGAAGAGAGGCGTCGACAGGGACGCGCCCACACGTGCGCCTGAGGGTTGCAGCTAACGATATTCGGCTTCTATCGCCAACCTGGAAATAATTAGAGAGTCTGATCATGCGGTCCCTTTCACTCGTGTCGCGTAGCGGACTCTGCAGCAGTGGAGTATCTGCTGCCTTGGTGGTCTCTGCAGCGGTGCCGGCATCAGCGGTAATCCTGCACTCAGGTTGCGCAATGCGCTGGCAGTCCTCGCGTCCCTACAGCCGCTCCCCTGGTGGGGGTGGGGGAGGTAGGGGCGGTCATCACACCGGGTCAGGCTTTGCCGGTTCTCGTCGCGCAGGCGACCATGAGAATCCACAAAAGCCCACCGGCCCCGTACCCGGTGCACCCATGAACAGCACAGGTGATGGCGAGCTCAGCCCCGAAACCCGCGCAGCCCTCCGCGACGACTCGATTGTGATGACGGAGGTGGTCAAACACTTATCGCCCAAGGGAGCCATATCCATCAAGTCCCTCTTTTCGGCCATCAATGAGAACATACAAGAAGCACTCAGCGAGAAGCATGGGGGTCTTCGGAATTTCCTCGAGCAGCGGAAGCAGTTCTTCGTGTTGCACACCAAACCCGAGGATGGCGTCCTCTATGTGATTGGCAACCCCATCGTCATTCAGCAGTACGCAATGCGTGATGTGCAACGCAAAACAATGCGGCATATGATGGGGCTCGACGACGACAACCGCCAGCGGTATCCGCAACGTCGCCCGGGAGGTAACTATGGCAACAGTCGTGGGCGTGGCGGTGGAGGTGGAGGCGGGGGCGGCGATCGCAGGTATCAGGGTTCGCAGTCATCCTCAGGCTCATCTCGCCCGCCGCAACAGCAGCAGTACCGCAATGAAGGCGGCGGCGGCAACAGCGAAGAAAGAGGCAGCAGGTATCATAGAGGAGATGGGCGCCGCGGACCGCCGCCACAACGTGATAGCCGTCGTGGATTCGGAAGCGACGGCAGAGGCCGCGGAGGGGGGGGAAGTGATGGTGCACCTCGTCGGGGCGGACCAATGCGTGGTCACAGTCAGTCTTTCGGGACGCGTTAGTTCAACTGAGGATCATGTCCGTGTGTGTATAGGTGTGTGAGTTTGTGTGTGTGAGAGAGAGTTTGTGTGTGTGTACGTGTATAGAGGGGTGAGGCGGGGTGGAGTTCTGTGTCCGTGTTTTCTCCATCTCTACATGTGATTGCCGACGGGGGCCACCCACCCTCACATGATCACCAGTGATATCGTTTGCGTGCGTGTGTATGTGTATGTGCCTACTCCGCACATTCTTTTACACTGTTTCGACCTCATCGTCTGTTATCTAGTCAAGAGAAAAGTATAGCATCCTGGCGACCGGTTCATGGTATCCTCAGCACTATATATTTGAAGGCACCTCACAGGTGGCGAAGCGGGTTACAGGCAGTGCACCGAGAAGCATTTGGTGCAGTCTCTCTATATATATGTGTCTGTGGAAGAAAGGGAAGCCTGGCTTCTTGGCATTATCCCTCTTTAACCAGTGCACAGCCGCACACATGCCCCCCCCCTCTCTCCACGCAGTCCAGTTGCACTACTGGTAGTTTTTTTTTTTTTGAGCGAGGTGCCTTCTGATGCAATGCCGCCTGCACCCCACGCGCCAATGTAGGGTACAAGAGTCGCTGCGTCTCCGCCGACTCATCCGTCCCCTCTTCCCAACTCCTCAAATCCTGTTCGACATTGAATCTCCTGTGTGCCTCGACTTGTATCGGCGCGCATGTGCAATGGAAACGGGAAACCCCAGCTGGGGGTGCTTTGGAGGTTATGTTGAGGGGAAAAGATGGTGAAGTCGAACTCCAGCGAGAACAAAGTCTCTTCCATCACTTCCTTCCCCCTCCCTCCTTCATATCTCATTCCTTCCCCTCGTCGTCGTCATTGTCGCTGCCACCGCCCCATTGGACATTCATCGCCAGAGCAGCAATATTTACTTTGCCACGTGGCATCGCAATATTCTTCTTTGTTGAACGGCTCTCAAGACGTGTGTATGACGCCGACGGTGCGCAAATAAATAGAAAGTCCATGCGTCTCTCGCACACATTGCGGCGCGCTGTGCTCGCTCTACACAAGACCTCAGGTACAGCGCGATCGATACGTATCTTCACCGAGGTGACGACCCCCATCTGTCATCGATTCTGCAATGCAGCCCTGACCACCTTCTCGTTGTTTCCGTCATCGCTGCTTCACCAGCGACGCGCCGCTGGACAGTGCACCACCCCACCAAAGCCGCCGACCTCTCAGCTACCGCAGAGCAGCGCCAGCATCAGCGCGGTCGGCAGTCAAAAGAATGCGGCGCGTGCGGACTCAGCCAGTTGCCAGGGTGCCAAACATGAAGCCCCCCCCTCCCTTGAGCCGGTAATCATTGAGCTTAGAACTCTCATCACACACATTGTACCAGTGGGGAAAGTATTTCGTTCCCTGAGCCCTTCCTCACGGCAGATCCTCGTGGCACATCGTCTTCCATTGGAGGAGCTGCTGCTGCACCTGCCAAATCATTTCTCGATGTACCGCGTGGGTGGCAAGGTTTCCGGGAACTCAGCTACGCTGCATGTGGCCCCCCCATCATGTGTGAATAGCAACATGCAGCTATTGCGACTTCCGCCTGGGACGAAGCCGCTGCCAGCACTAGTGCAGTGGTTGGGGCTGCAGAAAGCGAAGGAAGTTGCCACACCGTACCCAAGCAAAGCTGGCGTGCCCCCTGGCACAGGTGCGGGGACAGGCTTCGTCGACGAAACGACCACGCTAAAGGATCGTCTAGAGGAAGTACTCACATACATCCCAAATGAGTGGACCCCGTTCACGAGTTTGCAGATACCACGTGATGTCAAGATGCGGTGCATGGGCTACCCCCATGTCCGACCAAACGCATTTATGCTCAAGTATCCGCAGTTCTTCGAGATCCGCGTGCAAGACCGAGAGGGACACTCTTTTCTCGTGCGGAGGGCCCTGTCGCTGCAACAGCAGCTGGACAGGACACGAAAGCCATGAGTGGAGTAGGCCGCACCAAACTGTTTCCACCACCTCCTCCTCCCCTCGTCATCATGATCCACAAATATGTCCCCAAGCGTTAGCAGAGCGGATGGGGCGAGAGAGAGCCTGATAAGGTGGCATCGATTCGACTTGCCTCTCTTTACTTATATCCCCTGTCGTCAGCACACACACACACACACACACACACACACGCGCGGGAAACTTATATGGGGGGCCATCCTGATTTCACTACACAGCCCCCCCCCCCCCGCCCCCCAAGGACTGAAAAAAGGAATGGAAGGTCAAAGACTTCAACTTTCCCTACCGTTTGTGTGCGTGTTAGGTGACAGCGATGGGCGTCACCCGCCCTCCTCCTCCATCCCCTCCACCCCCTTCACCCCCTCCCCTCCATGATCACACCACGCCCACATACACTACATACATAACGACTGTCTGTTGAACAAGCAACTATCATCAATAAGAAGAAGAAGTGTGGCATCAGTAGCCCCACGCACGCATGCAGGTGTACATACCTCATAAACAGCAACCGAAGCAAAATCATATGGAAGCAGAGCAAGCGTGCTTGAGCGATGTAGCGCCGTGGTGGTCACACCGCTGCATTCTCGACGAAGCAGAGCCGCTCGATGCGACAGCTGACGACGCCGCCGCAAGCTGCCTCGCTGAAATCGCCAAGCAGACAGCGATGCACACACTCGCATATAGAAATGAACTTTTGAGCCTAATCGCGGCAGAGCACCCTGCAAAGCAGAGCAGTGTTGCGCATACGCACCAGCACACCGGCGAAACCAACCGCGACGGACTCTACCAACGTATGAAATGGGATGGTGTACTCGTGCCTCTTCTCACACAACTGCGCAAGTGCATGGCTCGGGCCTGGGATGAGCGCGCTGCAGAAAAGGCGGAGCAGGCCGCCGATGACACCACTGCACCAGCAGCGGCGGCGGCAGCGTTTGGATTAAGTGGTGCCAAGGCCATGCAGAGCCCACACGTTGATGCTGTGCAGGCCCGCCGCCTACGTGTGCTTCAGCAGCAAATCTACCTTGCTTTCTTCAAGGCAATCCTCCAGGGACTCGCAGACGGCGCACGCGACCTTGTAGCAGTGAGTGCCAATGCAAATACTGCCACTCCAGAGAATGTGGATGACACTGCAGACTCACATGACAGTATGACAACCGAAGCAGAAAACACAGCACTGGCATCCCGCGTTCTCTCGGCCCTGTTGGACAATCTCCTTACCCATATTCTCAGCTGGGCCACCGCTGCGGCAACGACGGTCTCACCACACATAGATGATGGGGATGGTGCCAAGTCACGACGTGGGTTGAGTCGCCGCGTCTCATCCGCCGCAGGATTTCACACTGGCGACTGGTTCACTGGCATGTTGCCGCTGTACCTGCGCGCTGCTCACCAGCAGCAGCTGCGCCGTCATGGAATTGTTGTTGAACAAGACGGGACTGCATCGGGGTCTGCACCAGCTCTGCTGATTCCCTCTCCCACGCTCTGCCTTGTGAGCTACATCGGCGCCTTCGTGCAAGACGCGGGACTGCAGCTCTTGCCGTCGGAGCAGGAAACATATTTACCATGTTTCACACACGCTGTGCATTCAGAATTTCGTGACCAGCTGCAAAAGCTTGTGCAGGCAGCTATTGCACACTCCGAGTACGCAACGGCCATTGTGGCTGAATCGGATGCAACTGCAGTGGTCACGGTTGCAGCGCACATCCGCTATGCTGCTGATGTCCTGAAGAGCCTTATTGACACACAGCTCTACTGCAATACCAACACAACAGAAGACGACGACTGTACGATGGTTTATGCTGCTCTGCCACGCCCGCCCGCACCACGCCAAAATTCGCAGCAGTCGGAAATGCCGACTGGGGGGGACTACAGCTTGGCCCCTCTTCTCGTCTTGACATCCTATAAAGTGTGTGAAGGACTTCTTGGACCGATGAGTAGCTGGTGGATTACCTGTAAGCACATGGCTCGGAAGGCAGGTATGTGTGGAACTGCGATGGTGGCACGCGGGGACAGTGAGGGCACATCCGGGAAAGAACAGCAGCGGCATAGCGATTACCAAGCCGCTGGTATTGACATGAATCGCCTCGCGGTTGTAGATGAAGCGTGGCAAGGACTGCGCAAGCAGGTCGTGAACCTCACACTTGTGCTCAGCAACTATGATGAGACCACACTCCTCTTAGTCCCGTACATGACCCTCATCACGGATCTGTTTTTCTCATCTGCGTCTGATGGGCAAAAACAGGAACCGCCATCGGCAGAAGCGTGGAGGTGTTGTGTCCGAGAAATGCACCGCGTCACGCACGCTACGCACGACGGCAGCCACGCTCTCTCCATGCATGCAGCCAGCGGGGCCCGTCGGCAACTTCGCATGCATCACCGTCAGGTGCGAGACTACTCATTTTCCGCGGCGTGTTTCTCACGTGTGATAGACTCTCTAAACCACACCCCCACCAACGTGCATTCATCCACCGATGCTGCCTCTGATGGAGTCGATCACAAACTCTGCACCACGGAACCACACAAACTTCTGCCCCTGGCCTTCGCAGCACTTCAGCAGCCGCTCTCAGTCATCCAGGAACACATTTTTCGCCACGTTCTTTCCGTGAACCGTGTAACGCTAGACCTTAGTGCTGATGCTGTGGTGCGCAACAAGGGCGTCTCAAAGGAGCAAGAAGTCGCAGCGAGCGCCGCCACCAGTACGCCTTGCTCCAAGGCGCTGACAGAGGAGCTGATGTCGGCTGTGCAGCTTGTTGAACTTCATTTCCCTCACTTCTATCGAGTCTTCTCCGCCCTGGACGAGGCCATGCAGTACGTCCTCGACTCCTCACAGCACCTGACCAGTGACAACACAGTTGCAGAGGAGGCGGAAGACGGCGGCAAGGTGACTTTGTTGTGGACGGCCCCTTCTTCCCTCTCCGCAACGCTTGCAAACTTCATCGGTGCTGCGCTGGATGAAGCCTGCGTCGCGCGGATGCAAAACACGAGTGACGAGGTGGCTGTAAGCGAACTTCTCATGTTTTTCGAAGCCGTCTTCTGCACATTGCCCCCCACAGCGCTACCTCGTCTGCGAGCTGCTCTGGAGACCTTCCTTGGCAAAGGCGGCTGCGACATGATCGAGTATCTGCGCAGCCACATTGTCGACCACCAGCGCCACGGTCTGGCCGCCTTCTTTTTACCACCGTTGCGTGCCATGGCACTCGACTATACCACCGCGGAGGACGCAGACGTGAGCCTCGCACTGACGGCGAAGTACCCCTGTAGCGGCAGCATGGCATACCTGTGGGAACGACCACGCCTCTATTTCTGGTCGGTCAAAGACACACCAGTGGCAGAGGTGGCATGGCACGCACAAGTGGCTGCGCAGCGCTACCTCTGCGAACTAGTCACATCAACGGCCACCACTGCTATCAGGCGCAGATCACCGTTTCTCGACATTGTGCAGTCGTCGGCGGAGGTGGCGATGGGAAGGTGGTCGAATTTCTCTGACAAGACAAAAATTACATCAGGTCTTTTCTGGACACGCAGCCTCGCGATGGACATAATGCGCTCTCTCTTCTTTGGAGTGTGTCGCTGGTGTGCACTGCAGCTTAGCACGTCAGCGTCTTCGTCGGTGGCCCCGCTCTCCGCCGAGGCGGCAACGACATTGATTCTGTATTTATGCACCCCGAGCTTAACGTCATTGACGCCTTCGTCGACCAACGCTGCTGCATATTCCTTCCTTGTCTCCCTGCGAAATCGCACCGAGGCTCAACCAGCCAGCAATCAGATAGACGCTCCTGGGGTACAAGGCAACATCTGCAGTAGCAGCCCCAAGGAGAATGCCGAAGCCGCCAACTCGCTCAGTCCCTCGTCTCTAGCGGCCACGCAGCAATGGTTCCACAGCAACCGCAACAGCCGATGGCACTCGTGGTTTTGGGCAGCCAGGTACGATCAAGTTGGCAATGTCGAACGCCTCCATACGGCTGCGAAGCGACTTCTCCGGGAGTTCTCCGCGCATTGCGGACCACACACCCCGACGAAGACCCTTCTCAGTATTCGCGCAGGAGTGGAGCAGATAAAACTAAAAGGGACACAAGACGTTGATGCGGCTTTGCACGAGCTAAGAGACGCTGTGCGCGGTGATACGGAGGCGTTGCTGAAGCAGCAGGAACAGAAGCAGCTCCGAGATAAACCGGAAGACGAGAAGTTGGCCGCTGTTGATTCTATCGACAACCCTCAGGAGGCAGCGATGACTGCCACTACGAACACCAGCATCGCTGCCGCAGAAACCGCACTTCGACCAGCCACGCTGCGCGAATACCTGGATCATATACACGAAGCCCTTGTCCAGCGTGCACGCATCTCGCCGATAGATGGTGCCATCAGCGCCGCCACGCTTGGGCATCTTCTGCATGTACTCAGCGACTCGCAGCTGCCCATCGTCATGACCGCGCAAGAGCGGCAACGCATGTGTCAGCGCTTTTTCTTCACACTTGCCAACTCGCTGACCGACTGTACTCGCACCGAGGCGCTATCCTGCCTGTGTTGCATGCGATGTGTGCTTCAGGATATCGTTCTTCCATACAAGAAGAGTTTCCTGACGGAGGATAGCACAGTACGCGTGTTTCACTGTAGTCTCCCCGACACAGAGGCGGACGCGTTCCGCATGGTGCAGCACACCTTCGGTGACGTCGTGATGGCTGTGCAGAAGATTGCACAGCGGAACTCCATCCTTGATGAATGGAAGATTGTGATGGTATTGCAACATCTGGGTGACACCATTTCGCTTGTACGCAGCGTCGTCGAGAAAATCCAAAGCACAGTCAAAAAGATCGTGTCCAGGCGCAAGAGTGTCGCCATCGACGCAATGGTACAGCGACTTGCAGTTGTGGAGAAGAGCGCGTTGTGCACGGAGCTCGGTGTCGCCGATGATGTTTGTCGTCTCTACACTCTGCACCCCATATCACCCCCCGCACCACAGACAATAACGAGTGCAAAGGCGGCCGCTACAACAGCTCCGACGACTTCTTCGTTCACGGTCGCTGCCGCCGCACCAGAGGAGCGGAGCAGAGGCAGCCAGAGAAACTACAGCCATCGAGAGAGAGAGCGCCGCAACGAAAGGGACCGCAAGAAGAAACTTGATGGTGGCGCTGGCCGCGGTCGTGATCACGGCAGTGGCACTGCAGGGGATAATTCTCGTAAAAGGTCTGCCAGAAACGATAGCAAGCAGCATCGTCCTCACACGAAACGCCCTCGACACTAAAACCAGTAGGTCACTCTCCACATCGCTGGACGGTGGACCTAAAGGGTGATGTGAAATGAGTGTGGGTTTCTCGTCTGTGTGTGTGTGTCTTTAGGGGGCTTATTTGGATCGTAGATGGAACACACAGCCTTAATGGTAGATGATCTGCAGATCGGGAACGGAAAGGATGGGATTTGGAGGGAGGCGGAGGGAGGGCTCGGTGGGGTTTGCGGATACGCGAGCCAAAAACGAAAAAGTGCGCCGCATGGTTTTGCCGCTTTTTGATGGCCCTTTTGTTGTTGTTGGTCGAGTGCGGCGGCGGGGGGGGGGGCACCATCTCCTCCCCATCCGGCCTCTGCCTCCCTTCATCTGCTGTACGTCGACCATTCCCCTCAGAACGAAGAGAGAAAGAGGGGAAATCCCTAAAGCAAGGGGTAGCCGGCGGTGCCCCAGAGATGCCTACAACCAGGCTAACATAAAAACACACATACACGTGCGCCTATGCCGCTGCAGATATGAGAAGGAAAAGGAAACAAAAATAGGTGCCAGACATTTAAAAAGGTGATGGGGAGTGGGGAGGGAGGATCCAACGGAGAGTGATGTACAGGAGGTGGGGGGCGTGGAGGAAGATTGAGGGGGAAGGTCGCGTGTATATTGGACTCTGGAGCTTGAAGGGTCAACAGTCTTTTGTCTGTGATGAGGAACGCGTTTAACTACATTCTGCCAGCTGTCGCTCCACCACCACCCCTCACCTCTACCTTGCATCCTAGACAACTTCAACGACGCGTGTGTATAAACGTGTTATCGAGCGCTCACTCTCTGTGTTTCCAAAAGATGCATTTTTTTTTATAAATGAGTGGTCGTACCTATGAACACACTTGTGTCCTCTTTGCCAAACCCCTCTCCTCCTCTCCCCTTCACGCGGTCGTTTTTCTTTTTTAACCACCGTACACGTGAACAGTTCACTCGAGCGTGTGTATATATATATATATATATATCAGCATCTCACATCATCGACTATCGTCTCCTTTTTGCCCTCTCTGCATCTGAACGCCCTCACAGCATTAATCGATAAATACTGTTCTTGTCACCCCGTCGACAGAAGCCGCCCCTCCCCTCCTCCTCCTCACACACACACACACACACCTCATTTTTGTGTCTCTCTCCAGCAGGCTTTCTCCACTTTGACCCCTTTTCTATTCCTGGAACACAAAGATATTTTGATTATATAGTATATATATATAGTATATATACTATTTATATATATATATATATACATATACATATCAAAAAAAGAAAAAAAAATTATGCGTCGCTTCTCCTCCCGTACTGTACTCTCGGCGTCAGCCGCCATGGCGACTCGCTGCGCCGCGACGAATATGACTGTGCGCGATGCCATTCAATCGGCCCTCGATGAAGAGCTCGCCCGCGACAGTCGTGTGTTCGTGCTGGGCGAGGAAGTCGGCCAGTATCAGGGCGCCTACAAGGTGACCAAGGGTCTCATGGACAAGTACGGTAAGGACCGCATCATTGACATGCCCATCACGGAGCACGGCTTCGCTGGCATGGCTGTCGGTGCCGCCCTGAACGGCATGCGCCCAGTGTGTGAATTCATGACCTTCAACTTCGCCATGCAGGCAATTGATCAGATTGTCAACTCAGCTGCCAAAAGTCTTTACATGTCTGGCGGTCAGATGAAGTGCCCTGTAGTCTTCCGTGGGCCCAACGGCGCATCAGCAGGTGTGGGCGCCCAGCACAGTCAGTGTTTTGCGCCCTGGTATGCGTCCGTTCCCGGCCTGAAGGTTATTGCCCCATACAACAGCGAGGATGCTCGCGGCATGATGAAGGCAGCAATCCGTGATGACAACGCTGTGGTAATGCTTGAGCACGAGCTGATGTATGGCGACTCCTTCCCTGTCTCGGAAGAGGCTGCTGACAAGGACTTTGTGATCCCGTTTGGCAAGGCGAAGATCGAACGTGAGGGCACTGACATCACTCTCATCGGCTTCTCTCGCGGTGTGGCCCTGTGCCTGAAGGCTGCTGAGAAACTTGCTGCAGAGGGTGTACAGGCAGAAGTGATCAACCTTCGTTCTCTGCGCCCGCTCGACCGCGACACCATCTTCAAGTCCATCAAGAAGACCCACCGCGCGGTGACGGTCGACGAATCCTTTCCTGTGTGCAACATCGGTGCTGAGATCTGCGCCTGTGTCATGGAGAGCGACACGTTTGACTACCTTGATGCCCCGATGGAGCGAGTGTCGTGTGCGGACTGCCCGACGCCATACAGCAAGGATATCGAGATGGCCTCCCAGCCGCAGGTAACCGACGTGCTGGCTGCTGCCAAGCGTGTTCTTAGCTAAACGTCTTCGTACGTGTTCTTGCGCATACATATATATTCAAATATATACGTATGTATGCGTGTGTGTATTTAGGGATGGGACGGTGCATGGAAGGTGCTGAAGAGAAAAAAAAAAAGAGGGCGTGGATATCTCCCGCTCCTCTTTGCTCGTTCATTTACACACGTTTGCACACACCGAAACCAATATTAGGGCGTTTTTTTTTCCTCGCCTGTCCCTCCCTCCCCCCTTCGCCACCAGATACACACTTACAAAAAGACAGCGTTTTCAATTTGAATAATCGTTCGAATTTTGTCACTCAGTGAATCTTTTTTTTCTTTTGTCGTTTGTGTGTGTGTGTGTGTGTGTGTGTGTGTATCTGTTGAAGGGGAAGGAGGGACATGAGGGGAAAAAAAGGGGGAAATGTTTTTTGTTCTCTGTTGTACGTAGTTGTGTCTGCACAAATGTTTCCTTTGTTATATATATTTTTTCTACCTTCATATAGTTGAGTTATCGACTTTTAATCGACATGTGCCGAGAAGAAATAGATAAAAACAAAAGAGGAGAACCATCGTGTGGTCGAAGGGCACGAATGCGCAGCATCGTAATGCGCGCGCGGGTGGAACACGTTTCCCCCCCCCCCTCGTCCTCTGCCACTATCACCCCAACGCTGGCCTCGAACCCTCCTCCTTGCCCTACACTTTCTCCCGCACCACTTAAGTGGGACTAGGAAGAGCAATGCCGTTATAAGCCTGCGAGAAAGACGTCCATGTTTTTTTTTTATTATTTTTGTTTTCTTTGTATCATTTCTTTTTTTTTTTTTGCCTCGCTTTAACCTTAAAAAAAAAGGGGGGGAAGCAAAGGGAGAGGTCTGCATGTTAGTGTGAATGACTGTGTTCTTGGAATACATGTGTTCAACGTGTGCACTACTTGGCGTTGAGGATGATAGGGACAGCCAAGGGAGCACGCGCCTGCTCGTTCTCCTACGCAACCCACATCCGTATCTTCCCAGAGGAAGAAAAAAAAAAGAGCAAACGGAAATGACCGAAACACAGATTCTCAACAATCAAAAGCATATTTGGAGCGATCCAATAAATAAATAAAAATGGACAGATCAAGACGTGCAGAACTATAGCGTCTTTTTGTTGTTTTCGCGACAATAGCCTCCGTTCGCGTGGTATCCTTCACTTATCACCTCTCTCTGGGCACACATACCATTTGCACACACATGGCGCGCGTATGCAGGTGGAGAACGCGAAATATACTGCACCTTCTCCCCTTCACAACGCGTGTTACAGCGCAAGTGCTCGGACGAAGCAGTAAGGTGCAAGGTGCGCCGGCGAGGGAAAGAGGTGTGAACAAGAGAAGGCGATATGGCAGGAAACATTTCCATGATGGAGCAAGGTACATGTGTGTGTGTGTGTGTGTTTGTTGTGGATAGAACTTTTCTTGGACAGACTCGCAAGTACTAGGAAGAGAGAGAGCGAGTGTACACGGCATTGTTTTACGCAGAAACTTTAGGGGATAGCGAGAAAAGCGGCTCGTATACCAATGAAGGTGCACACACACACACACACACACAAGACGGTAGATCTACCTCTTCTTCTCCACCCAGCGGCACGGATGCACTGCCTCCTCGCTTTCATTATGATCAAGGTGTGTTTGAGTGCATATTCTTTTCTACTTATCTCACTCTACCACCACCACCCACTGTCTTCTCTCCCTTATCCGCCCATGCATTTCTGATGTAATCACATTCGTGTGCTCCATGTCCAGACCGACTTACGCCACCCGAAGACATATATATATATATATATATTTATCTAGTGGGGTATCCGTAGCCGGACTGGAACGTGAATATATAAAAACCTCAAGTCTGGAGATAGTTTCTTGGTGTGTGTGTGTGTGTATGTACGTGTCTCCAACACCTCACACAGTACATGCTTTCGCAGTATCTGCGCAAACGCGTCTCCGTGGTGACGGCAGATGGGCGTAACCTCGTCGGTGTATTACACGCAGCCGATCAGCTGCTTAACATTGTGCTCACATCCTGCGTCGAGCGGATTGGCGCGCCGTACGACCTGATCGAAGGGGCGGCCGGAGGAAGCGACAGCAATGGTGCCTATGAATCGATCTCGGCAGGAATCAACGGCGACGATGCCGAACACAATGCATTGCCCCCCATGGAAGAAGTACAGCTTGGTGTAATCATGTTACGTGGTGCTGACGTTGTATCAGTTGCAGTCATCGACGTATACGAAGAAGCTGGTACAAATGTGAAGAGTTGGCGAGGACGAGATATGCCGCCTGCAACTTCTGCGGCAAGATCATTCTGATGCTCACCTGATTCATGTGAGTGCTCCTTTTTTCTTACCATCTGCGTGTGCCCGTGTCTCTGTGTGTGCGTGTGTGTATGGCAGCAGCCTTCTCGGACAGGGGAGAAAATGTTTTCAGTGTGATTGCGTAAGAATATATATATATATATATATATTGTGCGACAATGAGCTAAATACGTCATCCTGGAAACGCGCATACCAGCTCTCAGTGCATGGCTACTGAAGATGCATTCAAGAGAGGTAACACAGACACCCAAAAACGGACAAAACAAATGCATTGAGATCTCCGAAATGCGATAACTCCACCCCCGCTCTCGTATCATGTGAGCTCTGAATTCATCTGGACACAAGCGAGGTAGCGCGTCATGTGCACCGCAGCATAAACTTTTATGCTGAATGTAAAGATGCGGTGAAGGAAATAAAGGAAACTGTGAGGTTCAATAAATGGTTGTGGTCTCAGAAACCTAGTCGCACCCCACTCTCTCTCTCTTCTCCCCCTTGTTCGACACATTTCTATCTCACCTTCACCTTCAACTACACAACACTTGACATCGATGCCTCATAATCGGTTCAAGGCCGCTCGTTTTGACGCGCACAGACACGCAAACAAAAAAAAAAAAAAGCGGGGTCAACAAGGTAAGGAATGCGGACGGGCGATCAGAAACGCTACTACGACATTCTGCGTCGTGAGGCTGGAGCGCAAAAGGCAAGGCTCCGCAATGGCGCCTCCCTCGACAGCAAGCAGCCCAACTGCATTAGAACGCGTACAGCCGTCGGGTCTGCAATGCGCACGTACACCTCTGCGCCGAGCGGACTCAGCGACTGTGCGGAACCCTCATCGACTCTCGGCTCTTGCGTGTGTGACCCACTGGCTGAGCTGGGCATCCCCTTGACACAGGTGCATACGGTGACAGATTTTGTCTGTAGTCACCGCGGCTTCACTTCGCTGCATCCAAACTTCTTTCGCTTTGAGCACCTCCGCTGCATTGCTGTGGAGCACAACGCCCTGGAGACCCTACAGAACCTGGTTCCATTGCAACCCCACTCCTCTGCATCTTTGGCCATCCAGAAAATGACTGCCGATGGTGGGCTATGCCCTTCCTCGCGATCGCCCCCCCTTTTCCAGGGGTGTCGGCGATTGACCCACCTCCATGCTGCCTACAACTGTATCCGCGACATCGCAGTTGATACCGAAATCCCACGGCTTACCCTCCTCGAGCACCTGTCGTTGGCATACAACCAATTGAGCGACCTGGACAAGGTACTTCACGCACTGCGGCGCCTAAAAAATCTCCGCTTCCTGGACTTGCGCGGGAATCCAGTCATTGGAGAGCCGAGATACCGCAAGCGCTGCGTCGCAGCGCTTCCTCAGGTGGAGATACTCGACTGCCAATTCATCACACCGAAGGAGCGCGAAGCGGTAGTGGCCTCCGCCCGGTGGAGCCAGCGCGCATACGTTGACAGGCCGCGCACCACCACCACCATCACCGCCGCAGCTGCAGCTGCGGCGCCAGCGACAACCCTCCGACCAGGTACCTCACCGAGCCTCATGAAGGGGATTCGGGTGAACACTGACCCATTCTCCAAATCCCCTGCAGCAAAGGACTTGGAGCGCAAATATGCAGCCTACCTTCGCCAGCAGAAGCAGGCGCAAGAAGCGACGGAGAAGAGCGCCTTCGATACCTGGCGACAGAAAGAGGAGACTTGGGAGTCGTTCCACGCTCTCTGGACGCTCTCACAGACAGGCATGCCGCTCTCTGCCGATGCTTGGCAGCGAACACAGGCGGCGGCGACAGCTTCGGAGAATGCTCAGGGAGACACGGAAAGACGGGAATCTCGAGCCACCACCATTGCCTCCCCATCGAATCCTCGACAGCCGGCATCCGGCTCTTCGGACCTTGCACCCGCGGCATCGTCGCTCTCCATGGGCCGGAAACAAGTCACCGTACCATCCCTCATGCCCGCATCACCGCCAACAAACAAGGGTACGGGAAGCGGCACAACAGTGCCAGACAGGACTCTCGACGTGTCGCTAGATCGCCCCCTGTTTCCCTCGACCCAAGCAACGGCCGCTACCGTTGCCTCGGAAGCACGATCAAATTCCCCTCCCTCCCCCACCGTCACCGCCTCCACGTCGATGCTTCCTTTGTTGCACGATAGTGTTTATTTTCGTTTTCTCCGGAACGGCGCTGCAGCATCGCACGACGGCACGGCGCAGCCGACGCTGCAGCCAACAGCACCTCCACCTACGATGAGTCGACTCTTGCCTCTGGAAGGACCAGCGCCTGATCGACTCGCGACAGTGCAGCGCACCCTCCAAGCATCCGCCCTCGTCGTCCGCGCGGCAGAAGCATGGCAGAATTCGCTGGAAACGCAGAAAAAGGCAGGCGCAGCAGCAGCGGCCGCTGTGCAGGAGCGCGCAGGGACAGGGCGGCGCAGTGCGGCCCTGTCGTCACAGACGGAAAATCCCAATGCGCCCACCTGCCGCATCTCCCTTCCGCTTAGCGCGCTTCGCACCATTCAGGAAACCAAATACGCTGTCATCCCACCGGCTTGGGAAGACACACGAGGGTGTAGTCTAGCTATGAGCGCAGCCCCAGGAAGAATGATTAGATCTTCCGGTACTGCCAGGATCTCACCAAACTCCACCGAGACCGCAGATACAGACTCCCATCGTATTGGTGTTGTCTCTGCCATCACAGTGCAGCAGGAGGCGCTGGCGGAAATTTTGGTATTACTGTACTACGTGTACTCGGTGAAAGAAATCCAGACACTGGAGGAAGAATACGGCACCGCCGAGCTACTGCGTCTGTTGCCGCTGCGTGATTGGGTTTCTTCCGACGCCGAGAGCGCAGCCGGGTCGGCTGTGAACATCTCCGTGGCGGCGAGGCAAGCCATACAACTCTTGTCACGTCATGCCAACGCAGGAAGCAGCAGCGGCAACAACCCCCGTAGTTTAACCTCTCAAGACGACCGAAAACGCACGGGTGCCAAAAGCAATGGACACGGAGGGAACACGGGGGCAGGCTCGGCGGCCGGGCGAGGTGGCGGGGTGGATCTCTCTGGAGGAGCACCAACCCCTGCTATTGCCTTGACCGCTGCGGTAGCAGCGCTGCCCCATGAACCAGAGCAGGTGTGGCAACTCCTCACAGGCCCCTACGTCGTAGCAGGAGCTACAGCTGGAGGAAGTCCCGGAGTCATGGTCTACCCTTCCGATAGCAGCTGTGTCACCGTCAGCAACCCAACACCCTCCCCAGGTGCTACCAGCAATGGTAGCGGGGCAGTCGGAGCTAATACATCATCTGCCAATAGCGCAGCTGCCCCTCCGGCAGCATCCCTGCACGACCCGGAGGTGGCACAATACCTTGTGCGCCCGATAGGCTCCTACACATCGTTCGTTTTGGGACCGCTGCTGGCGCTCTTGCGGGCACCTGGAACTGAAGAGGACGTACAGCGGCTGTGCGATGCACTTGTGCACCATCACTCCGTCAACGAGCAAGCCACTGCAGCGTCAGCCGTAGCGCTCATACCAAGGACGACAAACGCCGAGCTGCAGCATCGTTCCGCGAGTACTGGACTCAAGACCAAGGGAGAGTCGCTGCAGAGCTCCGATGACACCAACATACCTGAGGTGAGACGCAAGAAGGTGACGAAGACTGCAATGTCGAATGCCCTCGCCGACACTGTGACCCCCTCACTCAGTTCCTCTGTGCCCTCTGTCACAGCGACCCAAAAGCCTACCTCAGCAAAACCAGGGCATTCGCCTTTGTATCGACAACAGCAGTCCGTCACAACGCAGGTCACCCTCACTGCCCTTTTAACAGCGCTTCTGTTCTCCCCAACCTTCGTGCGCACACGAGTAGCTTATCTGGAAGAAAAGCTGCAGCGCTTGGCACTGACGGCCGCAGCGAACAGCATCATAGCTGCGGCTGATAACCCCAGCCAGAGGACCGGCGCCAACACAGCAGACCACACACACACATCTGGGAAAGACAGCAATGCTACCGGAACACTGCCCCAACTCTTTCACCGCGTGCAGGCAGTCAAGATGCACTTGATGCGCATGGAGGCAGTGCTAGCAGCGGCCGACCCTTCAGAAGCCAAAAGCGGTATATGGTACCTCCTTGATCCCAAAGATGTGCTTACCGCCTACTGCGGCCGTCGCTAGCGTGTCTGGGGAGCAGCGTGTGTTGGTAACTGAAAGGGAGAAGGGAGGTGACAGTGGCTGGGATGGCGCAGGAGGTGTTGAGTGTGCATCATGGGATGTGTAGATGTGACACTCCTCGCCCCTTACTGGCGTGTTCAATTTTGGGCAAGACGGTCGGGGAGGCAGGGGAAGGGGACCCGTAAGAGATGCAGGTACGGCACGCAGGCGGGGGGGAGGGGGGGGGGAATGTATCTCGTTTCAAATGCGACTTTCTTGTCACTGCTGTTTTGTTCGTGGTACAGACCATAAACGGCGCTCTGACCAGGGAATCCACTCGCTGGCGGTATTGATCAATATGTTCCATCCTCCCGAGTGTGGGAGACGCATCTGCTACACTTATGTACATATCGCCGCGCATGCAAGAAGAAGCGCAACGTCGTGTTTTGTTTGTTTTTGTTCGATGTTGTTTGGTGTTGTTTGTTTTTGTTCCTCTGTCCGTAGGCCCGGGCCGTCTGTTCGTGTAGAGAGGAGAGTGTGTGTTGTCTGCACGTGTGCGTGTTAGCGGGCTTTAACGTATCACAGCGGAAGAAAACTCTCAACAGACACACAGATGCACATAGATACCCGCCTCTGACACCGTTACACAGTTTAGTGTTCTTGCTGTGTTCTTGTGTATGTAGCACTGTAACTCGAGGCATCCCTTTCGTCGCCCCTGCAGCAATGTAATATTTTTTTTTTGTAGTTGTTTATGGTGATATCTCACCAAAGCACCCCTCCCTCTCTTCCCGCTCTTCGCCATTTCCAGCCCAAAGCGCTCACTCACTTCGCGGGGCCCCACCGCCAAGGGAATCTCGTTTTAACACAACAAGCCTGTGGATGCGGGGCTACAACGTGATCACTGCTGACAGGACAAGAAATGGACGCTGCCCAAAGGTTTCTCGTTCCTTTTGAATGTAGGAATGCCAAGAAAAGACTTTGGTAAGCTCCTCTCCCCTCCCCTCCTCCCATGCGTCGCTTACGATCCCGTTTCTGATCACCACCCCACACCTGTTCTCTCCCCCTCCCTCCCTCCTCCAAACTGACACACACGAAGGATAAACTCCGCTACAAGACACGGAAAAATGTTCTCCACGTCCTCCCTTCTCGCGCAGCGTCGGATATTCAGAGGCCCCGCAGTCCGGCCCCGCGTGACTGCTGGGTGCGGTGCTTACCCCCCACTGTGGATGAAGTCGCAGCAGTGTCGATATTCTTCTTCCGTCTCTGACGCGACAACCGCGCCAAGCCCTGACGTGGGGAAGGGAAACTGTTTTCATTTCTTCCGGCTTGTCAAGCACCCTGACCTCGACGTGGCGGCGCTTCAGAAGACATACCACAACCTCCAGCGTCTCGTGCATCCCGACCAGCAGCAGGTGCAGGCTAACGAGGAGCTTCGGCGGCAACAACAAGCAGGTGTGGCCAGTGGGAGTTCCAGAACCTCCGCATCCCCGTCGAAGCCGGGGTGCATTCCTGATGCATCGATGAGCAATGCCGATGTCTCCACGTACGCCAACACCGCGTACGACACGCTTCGGACGCCTTACTCGCGTTGTCGCTACCTCTCTCGACTGGTGAAGGCTGAAGAAGTCAAGGGTGCCCCGCTCAGTGCGGCAGAGGAAGAGGAGCTGCTTGTCGAGGACGACAGACGCACAATGAACGCGCGAGAGGTTCGACCCGATGCTCCCATGAGTGAAGACTTCCTCATGGAGATGTTATCAATCAATGAGTTAATCTTCGGCAGTGACCCAGAAGACGAAGATGTGCGGCGACAGTGGTCGGTGCTACGCTTCGACCTGGAGGATCGCACCGTTGGTTACTACAAGGATGCCGTCAAAAGCTGGGATGAAGGCGATATGAAAAAGTTTCACCACGTCGTGCAGGAGTGGACGTACACGGCGAATGCACTGGACAAACTAAAAGAGCGGATGATTCTGTAGAATAAAAAACTGTGACACAGCCATTCCCCCCCCCCCTACTCAACACCACCTCTTTTTTTTTTTCACCACGGGTTCTCAGAACGGGATAGGAGGGGGCTTTCGTCGAGCATACAGCACGTAAGTGCATCCCTTCGTTTGCTCGCCCTGCCCCCTCCCCCCCCCCCCGCTTCACCCACTAGCCAGCCAGCCTTGTCGACAACCTTTTCCCACTCCATATGAGCGTAGTTGGCTCAAGTCTTACGCTCACGATCATATACTCGGTTCTTTCCCCTATCATGGAAGGAAAAAAAAAGGGAAAGAGCAGGTAATGTGCCTACTCTATCAGGTAGCCGTACAACGACTTGTTCTCAGCCTTGAGTGTCACATCCCCTATAGGAGTAGGGAAAGTCAATTAAATACGACTTTAAGGTGGTGGGAGAGAGCTGTATTTCGCACTAATATCCGTGCAGTCTTGAAGCTACACAGTCTTGCCTGAAGAGGCGACCCACGACTGTGCACCTATTTGAACAAACCATATGATAAACACAGCAACGATGTGACTTGAAGGTATGTTACCCGTCTTTCTTCACTAACTTTTGTGAAAGCCTGCGCCATCGCCCTCCCCGTCTCCCTCCCGGATAGATGCACCACCAAGACGAGCCCAACATACTAGGAAAGGTAGAGTGAGGTGCATATAATACGAGACGGGGTCGGTGCTGATGTGAATGCGTTGGCACTTCAGTAGCGCGTATATCCGATGTCGCTTCATACTAAACAGGTGAACATGTGGACAGGTTCTGGGCAAGAATGGAGTAGCGGTGGGTCTCAAGCACGTATTTCTCGACCTGCACTTGCCCATCTCATGGACACAGACCCTCGACCCCCACCCCCCTTCCCCACTCACCCACCCACCACCTGAGGAAGAAAGCAGTTGATGTCTGCGAGCTCGTACCAACCTCGAGAGGAGGCATTTTTTTTTTTTTAAGAATATCACATTGTATGCATGTGTGTATCTGCACACTGCGTAGATTGATATTCATTTCGCATTGATGTCCACTGGTCATATTCACCTCCCCCCCCCCTTCTCTTCTTCTTTCCATCTTCTCTCTGGTTATGGCCTTTGTGAATGTCTAGTAGTGTGCGTTTGTGTGTGTGTGTGACTGTGTGTTTGTTTGTGTGTGTGTGTGTGTATGTAGCGCACTGGAGGAAGCCACACTCCCCCATCACATTATGCAGCCACCGCAAAATACCCTCTCGGCGAAGCACCGAGCACCGCAGCATCACCTACAGCCAAACACTGCTTCATCTCTTCCCGCGCAGGGTCATGGCATGCTGCCACCCACCACCGCGCGTAAACCAAACAGCGAGTCAAGCGTGCGAGTCGCGGCGACAACACGACCCTCAACCTTGACAGGGTGCTCCCCTCCGACCCAGCCCGTCAACAACCGTCATCGCCCAAACCTTGGAGAAGCAAAGTTGCGCAATGCCCAACTTAAAAAGCGACAACCAACGCTTCCCTCCATTAGCACCCTTGCTCACATGGCGCCACACAGCCCCGCGGTATCGTGCCCCACCATAGCGGCTCCATCACGGCTTTCCTCTGCGTCAATGCGGGGCAGTCCAGGGGCACAAAAGATGCCCTCCTCGTACTACACCGCGCGTATACCACCTAGTGTAGTGCGGACGCCACGCCCACCCGATGCAACGATGCGAACGACACGTCCGAAGAATACGGAAGTGTATCAAAACCCAGCAGCAACAGCAACAGCGACTGCGGCACACCCCACGACACCCGGAACCCCCATCGCCTACTATGTCGTCGGCTGTGCTGTCCTGAACCCACAGCTGATGATATCGCCATCGGTGCAAGAGGAGGTGCGCGGAGTGCCGTCCCTCAACGTGGTGCCAGACACGCTTCTCCGCCCAGGTTTTGGGCCACAATTCAACGACACCCACGGTGTACCGACAACGGCTTCCACCGCGGGTGACGAAGCACAGCGCCGGAGCGGGTCTCCAGACAGAGCTCGAGCACTGTCAGCGGCTTGGAGCTCGTCCCCTGGCGGTGCCCCTCGTCAGTCCCACGGCCAAACGACATCGCCCACCCGCACTGTACCAACATCCCTGGTCAGGGCAGCCGATGGCGCCGTGGTCGCGATCGAGGCGATCCACAGCTGCCCTGTTCGAAATGAAAACATTCCCCTGCTGCAGCAAACCATGGAAGCCTCCTCAGACAGCTCACTCTGCCTTCTGCGTCGCCTTTACCAAGCCACAACCGATGATGTGATTGAGCCTGCCCATGCAAACCCACGAAACGGTACTCTGGAGACCCCACGCCTGCAGTATCATCTCGCCAAAGAGCTGCTTGCCGAGCTTACAGGAGCCGAGGAACAGCTCAAGACACTCGCAAGCGCTCGGAGGCAGGTTGACTGGGATGTGAACATTCCGACGGCAGACACAATTCCACCGCCTGTGATTGCCTTCACAACAGCGCACAACGGCGCCCCAGTGTCGACGGTGCACTCGATTCGTTTTAGGGTCGACACGCACACTCTCCTGATGCAGCGCGAATACACGACTGAACCAGTGGTGTCTCCGACTGGGGCGCGCCCTCGCACTGCCAAGTCTGCAGTAGTACAAGAAGACGAGGGTATCGGCTGCGAGATCACCCGTGAGGATCGTATTGGCAGCAGCGGGTTGTATTGCGTTCACCGCCTTGTCGGACTTCTTCCCGGCTTGGGTGAGAAAGTCGGGTTGGAGCGTGTGCTTGAATACAACGTAGTCACATCAGCAAACGAAATGTTCATGATGCCACCATACATCAACGCCTGGACTGGCGATCTATTCATGGAACTAAACACGTCACGGCAGGGAACAGTACAACTCACCATCACTGGAGTGGACTGCGGGAGTGTCGATCCCGCCACGGGCGTGCTGCAAAACAGCAGCAACACGCTGACATGCCTTCTCGTCTTCAAGCATAGCTCAACCACCGCCGTCAGTGGTTCGACGCGTGACAACGCGCACAAAGCGACGGGATCTGGTGGTCCCTACTACGCGCAGGTGCCCTCACTCTCAGCACGACTCGACCGCACAGTGACAGCAGGCACAGTGGCAAGCGCCGTTGTCTCCGTATCGCGCCCCGCTGGTAGCCGCAGCAATGCAGAAACCCAAGAAGCCGACGGCTGCGCCCTGGCCCTTGCTGACTTCAGTCGAGAAAGCAGCACCGGTCGCTCAAACCGCGTGACATCCCCTACTAAAGACGGCGTGGCAACAGGCGCGCGGCATGAGAAACACACGGCTCCCCAGCGGTCGCAGCAATACAACGTTGGTATGCAGTGCGCTGTTCCCCGCCACGCAGCGGTAGTGAGTACCCCTGAGCGCCCCACCCGCACCGAAAGCGAGACTGGAATGACCATTTCTGCCGCATATAGATCAGCTGCGTATAACCCCACGGCGGATCTCGCAGATCACAGCCCCTGCGCACCGGAAGATGCCGGAGGTAAGAAAGCGAATAACCGACGCCCCCCACAGTACTACATCTTCCCCGGCACCAATCCACACGAGCTGCGCTACGATGGCTACAAGGAATCCACGCGGCTCCGCCGGCTGCGGCAACTGAAGCACCAAAACGATGTCAAAAAAACTGAACATAAAACGGTAGCCGAGCAGCGGCCCCAGCCACTGCACGCAGAACAGACAACGGAGGAGGGCGAAACGAAGAGGAATGAAACCAGGGCTGCAGGCTCGGACAATGAAAAGCTTCCATTGACTATATCACATGACGGTGCAGAGATTTGCTGCAACACAACCGATGGAAAGCCCAACTTCGAGAAAGAACTTGGTACAAAGGGCCCTGACTCCACGTCCGTGACAACCTCACTCGAGCCACACCTCGAGAACAGTTCACCAGACCATGGTAGTGCCGGGAACGACGGCAGAAAACCCGGTACGACCACCGAGAACGACAGCGTCCTCTGCGCTGACCCAACAACAAACCGTGAGTTGCGCGGGTCACCCTTGCCAACCACCTTCTTCTTCATGGACGGTGTACAGTCACCGCTGAGCTATCTGCGACTGACTGAGTGGCAGGACCGTCTCATAACACTTGTTCGCGAAGACGATCAAGATCTCCTGCACCGCGAAACGCGAACCAGCTTCAGGCGTGAGGCCTTCCAAGAACTCAGTGAGGGTGCCATGGCGGGCATGTTTGCCAATCTTTACTTGTGTAACGGCGGCTTCGGCCCCAGCAACGTCGGTGTCACCAGACGCACATCCATATCCGCACGACGAGGATCCTCAACGGCGGCGCTACGCAACTTTGGCAGTGGCACTGACAACGTCGCTGCTCAGGGAAACATCAGCATCAGTAACCCCTCCACCTACCTTGCAAACCGCAACTCCGCCGCAGCCAACGGCAGCACTGCGGGCGGCGGTGGGGTGCAGATGACCGCATCCGCCACTTCCTCAGCGGATAAAACATTTACGATGTTGCGGCGTCTTATCCTATGCCTGGCATTGGAGGAGGAACGGGCCTCGACACAACTCTACAACGACACAGTGGAGCTCTGTAGGCAGTTCTGCCACAGTGCACTGCTTAAGACCACCGCCCTCACGCGCGGCACTCGAGATGGTCTTCAGCAGGCGGCCGCGGCAGTCCTGTCCTCCGGGCTACCTATTTCACCAGGCAGGTCTCAAGCAAGCAGTTATAGGTATGACAGCGTTGCAGCACTCTCTACTAAAGACATGGAGCTGCTGCGTACACTGAGTGACGCGCTGGAGCTCTCTATGACGACCACTATGATGATTGGTGCCTACAGCGAGGCAGTCGAGTACGCGCTTCAGCGTGTGCATACCCTGTGTCTGCTGGAAGGCGACACAGGCACTCTGGTGAACGCGGCGCAGCGCGACTTGGCGGAGACGTACCTGTTGTATGGAGACTACCCCACCGCGGCTACAGTCGCCGAAGACGTGGTCATGGTCACACGTCAGATCCTTCGAGACGCTTCTGATGAACGAGAGGTGATCGAGGCGGAGATGTTGTGCACTCTTGCCCTCGCCGCGGCCGGCAGACTAGAGCGTCTTCAGCAGTACATCGACACCCTTGAGATCAACATACTTCCGTTGGAGAGCGGCGGCTACAGTGCGGCGCGCAATACACAAACGTTGCTTCAAGCGAAGCTGCGCCTTGTGCTCGTCTTCGCAAAGACCTACCTGGCGCGTAGCAGCTCGCTGAGATCCGCAGGGAATGCCCTCGCGGCGACTCTTCCAAACAACTCGTCACGCGACCGCGTACAGCCGAACGAACGTGCAGCGAATACCGCGGCTTCCCTGGGCACGGACGACGTCGTCACCTTATTGAGGGAAGCGGTGCAGCTTCTGCGCGGCGGGGAGGACGTACAAGATACAGGACACAAGCTCCACCCTACTGTGCTTCCCCAAGGGAAGCAGCTGGACACACACAGCAGAAAGGGCACCGCCGCCTCATCAATGCCGCACACGGGCGGGTCTAGGTACAATGCCTCCGCGATCATCAGCAGCCCTCCCCGAACACTGCGAGCTCTGGGCAATTCGAACATCCTCTCCGGAGATGGCAGCAGCACCGAGAACAGCAGGGACCTCGGGGCCACCATGGAAGCGGCAGAAAAGCGGCTGCGGTGGAACCTACTTTGCTTTGCAGGCGTGCAGCTCATTCAGAATGATCAAAACCAAGAGGGTATCCGCGTCATGGAAAATACGGTGAAGGAGCTGGTTCTCAGCCAAAAGCGCGCCGAGGACCGGAAGCAGTGCGCTGCCCTCGCCGCGGTGCTCTGGGTCGGGCTCACGCTTTCAAAAAGCCGCATGCAACCAGAACAAGCAACAGAAATCATACCGATGCTGAAGGAGATGTCCGACCGCGTTGTCCGCACCCGTGGCCCTCTGCACCCGCTCGCGGCCATGTCTAACCTGCTTTACGCCTACACCTCACACTACATGACCAATAGCCGAAGTAGCGTCAACCTGGCCACGCGCAGCATTGCCGCGTTGGGGCGAGGTGCTGGGCCGAACTCTTACGACCTGCTCACGGCCCACTACGTGGTCGGGTCCATGGCCCAAGCGCAGAAGCGCTGGCGGCCCGCCCTCGAGCACTTTAGCGCTGCGTACGCAATCGCTCAGACAACCCGTCTGGCGGACGACGACATGTTCCTGATGGACACCCAATTCTTGGGGGCACTCTTGCTTTGCCCTCCGACAGCGGTGCTGGACCTGGACACAACTACCTTCTGCGCCAATGTTGAAGAACGTCTCCAACGGCTTCGCCAGCGCGTCGGCCCGCACAGCGAGAAACTCGTGGAGCCCTTGTGGAATGCAGCAGAACTACTCTTCATGCTGAAGGATACGAACAGCGCCATCAAGTGTGTACAACAGGCTGTTCGACTGTTGGACCGGCGCGGTGTCTTGCTTGTATCAACCGCTGTACTTAAACCAATCGATGTGCTGATGCGGGAACAGCAGGAGACACTCGGCAGCGGTGCAGCACAAGTCGCCGATAGCCGCAAGCGTGGCGAGTATCTCGTGGCGCAGCGTAACGCTGTCGTTCAGACATCCTTCGAGACCATCTCACAGTCGTTGAACCTCGCCACAACACTTTTCATGTGGGCAGCCATGCTTGAGTCTCAGGCCTGCACGACAGAGGCTCAAGAGATGTATAATCAGTCGCTCGCACTCTATGAGGTGGCCAACCTCGGTGACAACACGATCGCCGCTCTGCGCATCATGGAAGCGTTGTCCAAGCTGCTTTATACCGCCGGTATGTGCGGTGATGCCCTGATGTGGGCAAGCAAAGCAGAGGAACTCCTCCACAAATACTACCGAAAAGAGTGGCCTCTAGAGCACGTGGCAGTACGGAAAATCGTGGATGCTGTCGAGCATCGCTTGTTTGTCGAAGAGGGCACGCATATCGTGCAGAGCAAGCTATCAACTCATAGCGAGGTTGTGGAGCTACTCTGAGATCGCACGAGGGAGGGAAAAGGTGCGGTGGAGAGGGTCACCCTCCCTCCCTCCCTCCCTCCCTCCCTTCCTCTCCTCCGGTACACTCATCGGAACAGGATGTGGAACCTGACAAATATACTTCTTCAGTGTTTGACTCTGCCTGCAGTAGGCGTGGTGAGAAACGGCGATGGCGCATCGCAGCCTTTCTCCTTCTCCCTCTACACCTGCCCAAACCTCACGCATGGTATGCGTGCCGCCAGCGGTACATCTTCCCATCACCACCACCACTTCGAACTCCTCGGAATACTTAGCATCGATACAGCTGTGTATGTATATGTCTGTGCGTGTGTGTGTGGGGGGGGGGGTCACTGCCCCCCCCCCCGTTCCCCTTTTTCATACCCCTTCTTTTCGAAGTTTTCCCTCTCGGTGTTTTCAGTAT
>CM007345.1:611526-655372 GCA_000333855.2 Endotrypanum monterogeii | reverse complement strand
ATATACATTGTGTCCGTGTGTGTTTGTATAGAGGTGTATATCTATATGCCCGCATAATTACTGACACGCTGTATCTACTCTCGACAGCCGAGGAAGGACAAAAGCAACAAAAAAAAAAAGAACAGCAGAGGTGATGTCTGTTCTCCTCGGTTAGAAGAATCATGTTTCCCCAAACCCCAGAGGCAGTCGAGGAAGAAGAGAATGGAAAGAAGGAGAATGCGGAAACAACGAACATCATCCTTCTCGGGCCCTCACCTCACTACCGTCATCAACCGTTTGCATTCCCCCGTGATGGAAGTGGCGATGTCTCTGCCTTATTCCCCCTTGCTTTCTCCCCCTCCACCCCAGTCGCTCAGTGACTTGGTTACACAGACGCACGCACGCACGCACGCACACCTAAAATACATAATTTATTTAGATGGCACATCTGCTTGTGCTACACTGTCGCGACTCTCCCTAGTTCTCCACGCCTGTACGCCCTGCACTACCCATGACACAGACAGCGCACGCCATCTCCCTCTCAGGCTCCGTTGCCACCGTCACAGAGTACCTCGGGTTTGCCATCAATAGTATTCTCTACCTCCGCGGTGTCTACCCACCTGAAGAATTTCAGCAAGTGAAGAAGTACGCTCTGCCCCTGATGATCTCCACGGACGCAGACTTGAACGCATACCTGGCGGATCTTTTACAGCAAATCGCATCGTGGATTTCGCAAGGGACATGCCGGCGTGTGGTACTCCTCCTCACTGACATTCATTCAAAGCGGACACTGGAGAGATGGGAGATCAACATAGAAATCGAGCCACAAGACGCGTCGGCAGCAGCGCAGCGGCGCAGTGGTGGTCGAAAAAGCGAGGAGGACATCCGCGGTGAGATCCAAACTGTGATGCGGCAGATCACCGCATGTGTGTCCTTCCTGCCTGTGATTACACATCCGTGTGTTTTTGACCTGCTTGTGTACACATCTGCGACCGCGCAGGTACCGTCGACGGCGTGGGAACTTAGCGATCCGCAAGTGCTCAAGGGCGGCACAGAAGTGAAGCTGCGCTCCTTCACTACATCGTATCACCATGTCGACACGAATGTGGTCTATCGCCAATGAATACGCAATGAATAGCGTGGGTGTCTCTCTCTCTGTGTGTGTGTGTGTGTGTTTATCGGCCCCTGTGTGTATTAGAGAGAAACTGGCTTGTATGCTGCTGGGCAGCGCTGGACAACAGTAACCGCACACTGACGTGCCTTCCCCCTCACACCATCCCTCCTCCACGCGCACACCTCATTCTCGTCCCCCCCCCCCCAGCGTTACTGTGTGTTTGGTTGTGAAATGGTGGGGTGGACTGCTAATTCTGTTGGAGTATAATGACAGCGAACACGTCTGAAATGAAGGACTGCATCGGTGTAAGGGAGAAGCTAGTTGCAGACAAAAAAAATCTGTCCTGGTAAAAGACTCCATGTTGAGTGCCTGTGCTCGTATCCCCAGCCGCCGCCATACCACTCTGTACGCGCATTTTTTCCCTCCCTAACAACTCTTCTTCTTCTTTGTTTCTGCAGCAGTTATCTTCCATCAGACCACACACACACACACACACACACACACACACACATATATATATATATATATATATACAGAACGTCTCTCTCTGTGACACGCAGAAAAACACACGATGCCACCAAAGGCAGCGAATGGTGGCAAACGGGGCTCTGCAAAGAAGGCCAAACCCGTCTTCGACGCGTTCGAGAGATTCAGCCAGTATACTTCAGTGCCTATTCACGACGAAGCAGGAGGCCTTCACGCCAGCTCGACGACATCATCGAACCCTGCTGCCAAAGCAAACACGGTACCACCAGCCGCTGCGGTAGTTGACGGGGGCTTGGGGGAAAATGACGGCCACGCTGCAGAATTTGCATCGACCGTCATCACGGTGACACCACCGCTACCACGCACCGAGGTCTCGCTCCTCTTACAGTTCCGCGTTTCCGTCGCACTCAGTGAGGGAGACATCATCTACATCCACCTCACCAAGTTCCGTGGACCAGTGGCACAGCAGTTCGCCCTTGAGCGTGTCTCCTCTGGCGTCGCCTTTGGCGTCAACGGAGGAAGTGGTGGTGCCTCTGGAGGCCACGCTGCAGAGAAAACAGGCCTCATCAACACTAGCACTCACTTCCGTGCCTATTGGTCTGGAGAGTCGACAAATGTAACCACTCCTGTCCACCAACTTGTCTTCAAGCGGGGCAAGAGCAGCGGTGTACCGCCGAAGCAGGTGTTGCTCCTTCAATGCATCAAAGCCATCAACCCAGATACTTATCTTGTGTTTCGTGTGCCACGTGCCCTCGGCCTCATCTCACCTGACTCAATGCCGGCGAATCGATCAAAGATCAGGATCGAGGGCCCTCTGGTACGCGAAGCCAGTGGAAAGCGCATACTCAAGCAGGTATTTCTCACCTCAACCGAGATCAAAAAGCATCCAGTGGTGGAGGAGCTTGACATATACGAGCATTGCATCGCCCAAACCGCACAGGACGGACGGCTGCAGACAGAGGACCGCCACCTCGCAGAGCAGCTCTCACTGGAAGAAGTGGACCAGCTCCGGCAGGCAGCACAATACCGTCGGCGCTATCCGCTGCCGATGCCATGGACCATCTCGGACGAGATCCTCATCGCATACGAAGTCGCGGGGGGGTTTGTGAAGCGCATTATCCAAAACGCCCTCAAAGAGACCAGAGACTTCGATCCCCTGGCGGTGCACAGGGAAGTGGCACGTAACTGGGGTGTGAAGGTCGCTGCCGTCGTGGTGCTTGACGACTTCCTCACAACGCAGTGGGGAGGACTATACCCGGGGCTGCCGCGCACGTCTCTGCTGGCAAGCTGCCTCTTGACAATGGAACCAGAAGACGTGGGACGCACGTTCCCCAGGCTACTGACGCTCCCGGAGCGCTCGATCGCGGATGATCTGATCAGCGCCTTCCGTATGCGGAAAACACTACTGGACTCAACATCGCATAAACGATCGGCTCCCACAGCGAGGGAGGAAAGCACAGAAATCGACTGTATGCAAGACCGGTGCGGCGCATTCCTTGACAAGTGGTCAGCGCTGCTCACCGCGCTGCTTCCAGTGTCTCTGGTAGCGGAGCAGGACCGCCAGAAAAAGACCAACGCCCGAAGTGCGCCGGGGACCGCCGCGCGAGAGAAAATGGTATCGGCAGCCGAGTCCCGTGCTGCAAACAAGCCAGCAGCAGACATGGCAGAGGGTGCCGCGGCATCGGGCATGGCCGCTGATAACAGTCCACGCGTTGACTTTCAGCTGCCATCCGCGGACGAGGGGGAGCAGCTGTCTGATAAGGATGACGCCGAAGACTCCTCTGTAGCGCATACCCGTCACCGTCGTCGGCGCAGCAGTACAGCGAGCGGTGCAGGGAGCAGCCAGGGCGCTATTGCCACCCTGAAGCATCCACCGACGCTTTACATCGGATACCGCGACGTCCCGTATGACGTACAACGGTCGCTGCGCGAGATTGAACGTGGGGAGTGGCTGACGCTCCCGTCTATCGTGCTGGCGCGACAGTCGCTGCCCTATGCATCAAGCACAAAATTCACTCCAGAGGACTCCGGCATTCTAGACGACGAAAACAACGGCGCACACGCGATCGCCGGCGCGGAGGGAGATGAAATAAGCGACGGCCCTATGGTAGCCATCCCCGACAATGCAGTCGTGGTGGAGCTACATAACGTTGTGGAGGCACTAGAGCTGGCTGACCTCTCCTTCTCGCCACACAACCATACATGGTTGCTGCCGCTGGTCACATCATGCCGGGTCTTGTCTGTCAAGGAAGATCAACACGATGTGCTGCACGTCATCCTCGACGTGCGAGGCAGCCTTGTGGGGCAGGTGAGCGATTCCCGTCTCCCCCAGAGTGACCGTACAGTTTCTACTACAATCCTCAACAAGTACCTGCTGAAGTCCGAGCAAACCGATACCTATGTGTCTACCATGAGCTCCATTTCCCTTCTCGTCATGCGGCGCAACGAACGGCGTCGACTGCACCCACCGACTCTCATCCGTGCGCACTACCTATCGCAGTGCAACGTCTCCCTCTACTCCGCTATTGCAAAAAACCACGTGGAAGAAACAGAGAACGTGGAGTGGCAGATGTGCACACACGAGGCGCAGCTGCTCGATGAAGGGGTTGTGAAGCAGGCGGTGTGGGAGCCGATTCCCAAGAAGTACTTGCTCACCGTGGAGCAGTTCTTCCTTGGTCACTCCCGGACCGCCGCAAAGCTGGAAGAGGGCACCCTGTCGGTCGACCTGGAAACCTATACAATTGACTATGGCGGCAAAGGGCCACGCGCACTACGCCGGGTCGTGCAGAAGACCTACGTCACTCACGAGCCCCTGTGCATGGAAACGTCTGTTATCCTACGTGACCGAGAAGAGCAGTACGCGAAGCAAATCAGTGCGCTTGATTTAAAGCTAGGAATCACTCCAAGCACCACCGCAGGTGCCAGTGGCGGTGCTACTGCATCGGCCAACGATAGCAGCAAAAAAGCACCGAAAAAGTAGTGTCTCCTCTGCACCAATCTGCGAGCATGGGCTGCCCATCTCCCGCATGAGAAGGATTCTCGGTTTATATCCCTCCTCCCCCTCTCCCTCTCCCTCCACTTACCTGACGTCACCTCACCGCTGTCGACTGTCGACAGACCTGCAAACTTTTTTTTTTTTTTGTATGTCGCTGGTGTGCACGATGGGAGACAGAAAGACAAAGGGGAGGCAGCGGGATCTCCCCCCCCCCCCGTAAGTGTGTGTGTACATCACCGCATATCCCCTTCTCTGTTTTGAGGTGCGCCTATACTGCCGGTCCACTGGAATGTCCTTCGTGATGTACTGTATATGTGGAGAAAAATAGAGCAACGCCAATCTTTCGAATGTATATTAGCGTGTGTCCTACCTTGTCATGTGAAGTTGTATATCTTTGCTTGTGTCTGTGTATCTGTGGTGTGTGTGTGTGTGTGTGTGTGTGTCGGCTCGATGACCTGTAAAAATGGGAAAAACAGCCGAAAGAGGACAAGATGGCGAAACAGGGGACGCAGCAGCTATAATTTCTGCTTCGATACACACACACACACACACACACACAATCTCTTTTACCTGGGCCTGCCCTTGGCACACTCACCCTCCTCCCTCCCTCCCCGGCACCTATTCGTTCCTCAGCGATGGGAAAAGACTTTAACGTCACAGCTAACAAAAGATAACTATAAATACAGAGAGATCTCACGACCACTACCCCACCCCCCAGGTGCTCAGTATACTGGGAGTTAAGCACAGCACTAGGTCCCCTTAGCAAGTCTCCTCCAATGATAGTCGTCGTCTGGTTGGGCACTTGGATTGGCTTTTGTACCTTTGTGTGTGTGTGTGTGTGTGTGTGTGTGTCTTAGTCGCAGCGGGACCTTGGTGCCTTCCCCTCCGGCTCCTACTCATGTGCGTATCTCGACAGCATTACCTTCAACTTCTCTCTACCCCAACCCCGACCCCTAATATATATATATATATATATATATATATATGTATACTATATCTTTGTTCACGAAAAAAACGAAAGAGAGAGCCTTCCTTTCTGCATTCATGAGGCGTTGTTGGCAGTTCTCTCTGCCCAGGAGATCACATGCGGCAGCTCCTGCTGCACATTCTCCGGGTGCTGTGTTGTCACCGCTCCTCACGCAACAGCGCGGCGTCTTCGCGGATAAGGTGCGTGCAGGTATGGTGCTGCGCGTCGATAAAAGAGTATATCGTGTCGTAGCCAACACGCGATCGCAGAAAGGTCAGAACGCTGCTTCCTTCAATATCAAACTCACTGAGGTGGGCACAAGCCGCAAGAAAGAGGTAACGGCTGGCCAAGGGCATGACTTCACGGAGGTGCGTGCGGAGCGCGTGCGTCTGCTATTTAGCGGCTTCGATGACGACGACATGGCCTGCTTTGTGTTCCCTGAGCATTCCCCAGAAGCAGGCAAGGAAGTGAACATCCCAGGCGACTCTCTCCCAGAAGTCCAGCAGATGTTCTTAGCGTGTGGGATGCCGGTGGATATCCTGCACATTATACCGGACGACGACGCTGTCGAGAAGGAGGTCTGGACGGAAATAACGATGCCGAGCAGCTATGTCTACACGGTGGAGAAGATCACACTCAAAGGACTCTATAAGATGGCCACTTTTGGGGAATGTGACGGCACCGTTAGCGTGAATGATCAAATCCAGCTGGGCGATAAAATCAAAGTTGTGATTAAGCCAGACGGCACCGTCACGTTTGGCGGGAGGGCAAACGCGTAAGTCGTGTAGCGTGCTCACATGATATGGACGCGGGAGTAGAGGGGGGGGAAGATAAAAGGCGGTCGTGTGGTATCATACAGCCTTGGACACGACTGCATGCAGCCTTTCTGCTCTTCTCCCTGCCCCCCCCCCTCCCTTCCCTTCATTCCGCACCCGCCGTGCCCATCGCACTATCTCCCTTCCCCCCCCCCCTTCGGCTGTCGACATCCCTGCCTGAGGATGGAAGGCGTCATTTGCAAGCGGAGTCTCACATTACCAAAATAAGAGCAAAACAAAGGGCGTAGAACTGAACCAAAGAAGTCATCCGTAGCTAGAAAGTGAGTTAGCAACAGGCATCAGCAGGTCCCCAGATCTCGTTTCCCGCGACGCGATTGCCGTCCTCGTTTTTTATGTGTGGGAGAGGGGAGGTCTCCATTGCCATGGTGTTGCGGTGCACCCGCCTCTCCCTCTATATATATACGCATATATATAATTATATGTATATAGAGAGAGAGATGGATACCACTGGCTGCCACTGCTGGTTGGACGCTCATGCACCACTGATGACGCAAAGATTGTCAGCTCACTCAACCCAACTCCTCTTCTTCATCCCCCTCCTCATGATAATCAAAGAAACGCAAGCAACCACCTCAACGACACGGCGAACAGTGACCCCATATCCATGACGCAGTCATCGCCCCCGCTAAGCGAAGAGCTCATCACTCGACTGCCTCCCTACTTCCCCACGTCTTGCAAGCAGTGCTCGGTGCAGACAGACATCTTTTTCCGGTGCTTTGAGGAACATGCGGTCATGATGCACGAGCAGGACGTGGCGACGGCGAAAGCCTCGCTGCAGCACTGCCAGCCAGAGCTGCGAGAGTATATGAGCTGCATGGAGAAATACCTTACAAAGAAGGATAAGCCCTGGTGGAAGGTGTGGTAGCGTGCGGTGAAGGAAGGAGAAGGTCTACGGCTTCACGCAGTGGTCCGCAACGGACATGGGGGAGGGGAAGGGGGAGGGGGGCAACACACCTATCCTACCTCACTGTCACCTCCTCCTCAACGGTCGTGCCCATGTTGCGTTGAGTCGATTAAGTTGCTACCGCGGGTGGCCATATTGCCTGAGATAATCCAAAGCGCCAGTAAGTTGTTGGACTCTCTCGACAAGGTGGGCCTGACTGGACCCCTCCCCCCCCCACACACACACAGAGAGAGACGCACTAGAAAGCGCACAGAGATGGAACTATGTCCTACCGTAGAGGAGTATACAAACAACCTTTCTTCCAAAATAGAATGAGGCTTGCGTGATCACACGGCGGGAACGCAGCGCTCTTTTTTTGAGCAACTAACATGGGCTTTTCTTTATTTTGGCGTCCAGACCCCCACCCTCCAAGCCCACATACCCTCTTCGCGCCCTTGGTTGTGCCTATCGTTCAGGGAAGGGTGGGAGGGGGGGGATCTACCACACATACACGTCATGGTATTCATCCTTTATATGCTGCCTTCAATGATCCCCCAGCTTCTACCCTTTTTTTTTTCCTCCCCCATCCCTCCTCATCTTTCCCTGTATCACGCATACCGTTCTAATCCTATGGGGGTGTGGTTACACACACATACACACCAGCGCAGATGTACGCACGGTACCGTACCCGTTCACGCTTCTACAAGCGTCCGGAGAGGCTTCTGAAGGCCTACAATGTGAGCCCCAACCTCCTGCGCCGCCCAAAGGTGAAGCCGGGTCTTCTTAGTGGTATCTACACCGACGAGAAGGTAGATCTGCGTGACCGGGAGAGGCTGGAACTGGTTGAGTCCATCCGCCACCCCAAAGAACGAGATTTTTATCAAGACCACACCTACCACAATCAGTGGATCGCCCGTGACCTGGAGTCGCACCAGAAAATGCAAATTGCGGGACGCTACCCTTACTTTTCCCCGAACTACGAAATCAGTCCTTGGGTATGGTACCCAGGCGACACCGTCGAGGTAGTCTCTGGTGAAGGGGTTGGCCAACGGGGTGCCATCATCGCCGTTGTGAAGTACAAAAATGAGATTCTTGTTCAGAATGTCAACGTTCGGGACGTCGTTATCCCGGCGAGTGAAACACGACCGGAGCAAGTTGTGCAGCGTGAGCATCCCATTAGTGTTCTCCGCGTGCGTCACGTGGATCCGTCGACCAATAAGCTCTGTGACCTCGATATTGTGAAAGTGCGAAATAAGGAGTCAGGCGAGCTAGAGGAACGGCGCATTTCGCTAGACAGTGGTGCGCTTCTGCCCATACCAGCGCCGGAAGAAACCGTGGAGACGGGTGATCCCTTAAAAGATACGGCCATCCAGGACGCTGACGAGGACACTTATGATCGACAGAAGGAAATGCCTCTCTTGGTCGAGCGTCGGCTGCAAGCTATGGAAAATCATTTTGTGGATTCGCTGCGGGAGTCGTACGAATATCACAAGGCACTGCAGGTGCGCAACTCAGAGGACATGCGGGCCTTCCAGAAGGATGTGCTCCTCCGCGCAACAGAGAAGCTAGCGGTTGCGGCGGCCCTGACGGGACTCGATGGAACGGCTGGTGCTGACTCTCAGGTAGGTTCAGCGGTCTTCGAGCCTGCGCAAGCTGGTGAGTCTAAAAAAGATGCCATGGGCAACACCATCAGGCCCGAAACGGTTGTTTCGGAGGTACTCAAGGCCGAGCAAGAGTATCATAGTCGCGCGACTGCACCCCAAATGCCTGCATGGTGGGAGAAAATGATTAACGAGTACGTTTCGGTGCTTGAGGAAGAAGAGGCAACTATGGAGGCCGAGGCCGCAGCGCAGGCACGGGTGGCAGCAGCAGATCACCGTGCGGAATACCATGTCGTCGGTGCAGCAGCCGAGGCAGACGAACCGACGACGGAGAGTTATGAGACTGTAATTGAAGATGAAGACGACGGCGACCTGGACGAGGATGTCGCCACTAAGGACCAATCGCAGCCCAGTCAAACGTGAATTTGAGCTCTCTCCCTCCCTCTGCTTCTGCCTCTGCCTCTCTTTGTAGACTGTTGCACGCACACGAAGCCCTGGATAATCTGCGGGTGGGTGTATAGAGGTGAGTAAGCAGGCGTGTGTGGCAGTAGCTTTGTTGTTACCCTTCCCCTCCCCCCCCCCTCCCCCCGGTGTCGCTGTATCGTGGAATAACATTTACATACATATATATATACATATATATATTTATATATTTATATATATACATATATATCTATCTATCTATCTATAGGTAATCAAAGAGTAAAAGAAGCCTCTGATTGCGGAGAGGAATCGCTTCATGGGAGATGACCCAAATAACTATACTAATGGGTGGTGCTCGCAACTGTGTGTGCGTGTGTCTACACGTATGGGGAATGGTTTCTCTGACCCATACATACATACATACATACATACATACACACACATCCCTTCGCTTGTATGGTCCTCTCGCAAAATCCTCTCCTCCCACTCCCCTCTCTCCTGTAACGACACGTCACTGCGGAAACACTCAAGCGTGTACGCGCTGCCTCCCTCCTTTCCCCCTTCCCTCGTTTTTTTTTTTTCATTATTTCTACATAGGGGCTGTCTCTTGTCTCTGCCCCCACCCCTTCCTGCCCCGCTCTTCTCTCACCCGTTTCCTTTCCTATTGATGGGCATATCTCCCATTTTTTTTTCCGTTTGTTGGTCTGCTTTTTTCCCTTGGAAATAACCCGAAATACGAACTACCTCCCTGTCTGTTTGTGTGTTTCCAGAAAGCACCTGACCTCTTTCTTGACTCATCCCGTCCCACTTGTGAGCCAGGCGCGCTGAGAAACAACGTCGTCCTCAAGCTCTCCTCGCCGACCAAACAGTAGCGGTTATCGCTATTTTACACCTCCCCTTTTCCCCTCGCTGTTGCCAACGATGCACGTGGTGCAACACCGTCCGAAGCAGGTGAGGATGCCGACTCCTCCGCAAAGAAAGTCGCCCTCACCTGCCTCGCCCTCATCGCATAAGCCAAAAGAAGTCCCAAACAGCGCTGAGGGTACGACTGGTGCGCCAAGACGCTCCTTAAAGGCACATGTCACCTCCACCATCTCCTCCACCCTCCACTTCCTGGCCGATGAGGTATCAGCACGCAGCCCAGGCTCGCTGTGCGCGCGCAGGCGCGGCGTCAGCAATCGCACCAGCGCAGCTAATCCTCCCGCCAATGAGCCACCACTCACGCGCGCGCGCCCCCCGGCCTCGCGAGAAGAAGTTGAAGAGCAGCTCGAGAAGATCCTTTACGCGATCGATCAACTCCAGCAGCTCCAGCAACGCGGACAGTACATCGCCAGCACGGAAGTGGTGAATCTGCGGCGGGCGTACCTCTTTGCAGTGGGCGAGGAGAAGCGCTACCAAGATGAGAGGAACGAGCACAGAAGCGCGAGCTCCAGTGCGTGCCCCTCGGGACAGAACACCCCGTCCATCATCAATCCGTGCCCAACCCCCAATGGCGCGGCCCCAGAGACGAGGCCCACAGTCAAGGCTCCAAAGCCCGAGGATCTCCTGACAACAGTACCCATTGAAGATCAAGCAGGTACGGAAGATGTACTTCCAGCGGAAACGTTGGTGCTCGCCGAAGAGAAACGAAATTACAGTCTCAAGGCCACAGCAGCCAACCGGCGACTCACCGCGCTAGAGCAGTACGTTGCCCAGAACCCAAACTCTACCTCCTTCGACGTTCGTGGGGCACGTTTCTCCTGGCGCAGCGTCATCCACACACCTGGCGAGCGGAGGCTGCAGTCTCTTGTCATATCTGGATTTATTTTTTTTACGGGCATACCGATCTCACTGGCTATCACCACGCTGATGCTCCTCTGCCGCTACACGGCGCCGTTCATTATCATGTACCTCATTTGGATGTTCACCTTTGGACGACCCAGTCATCCTCAGGCGAAGACCACCACCTTCACCGGGTGTTTTTTGTGGAGGTACTACAGAGACTACTTTCCCGTGCGTCTTGTTGTTCCCGAACCGGTGCGTCGTCGTTTTGACAGTGAACGCAACTACGTATTCGTGTACCACCCGCACGGCATCCATTCGTTTGGGGCAGTGGTCAACTTCGGGATGGATCATAACAACGCATCGGCCATGCTCAACGGCATCAAGGTTCATCTGCAGACCCTCTCCATCAACTTCTACGTGCCTTTCTGGCGTCAACTCTCCATATGGATGGGGTGCGGCGATGCGAGTGCATCGTGTATCCGCAAGACGCTCCGATCAGGAGCTGGGGAAAGCGTTCTCCTTGTCGTCGGTGGGGCAGAGGAGTCACTTATGTCGAAGCCGAACAGCAACGACCTTCTATTATTTAAACGTAAAGGCTTTATCAAAATTGCGCTGCAAGAAGGCACCCCTTTAGTGCCGGTGTACGGCTTCGGCGAGAATAACGTGTATGGTGTGATGGACCTGGCGAATGAGCGGTGGATGCAGCACTTACTTAGACTGTGTAAACACTCTGTAGGCTTCGCCATCCCGCTCATACGCGGCCGCGGCTTCTTTAACTTCAACTACGGCGTGTTGCCGCATCGGTCCCCAATCGTGGTGGTTGTTGGGGAGCCGCTGGAACTGCCGCGCATCCCCAGCCCTACCAAGGAGGATCTGGAACTATGGCAAGGCAAGTACATTGAATGCCTCCAAAAACTCTACAATGACCACCGTGGCATCTACGACTTAGAATCGACAGGGCTACGCATCATTGAGTGAGTGTGAGAGACATGGGGAGTGGACGGAAAACGCGGCTCGTATACGCCGCCTTAGGTTTCACGGTGTAGCCTTCGGAGCTGCGCACAAGACGACTCAAAGGTGTGGGCACTCGTGAATGTGCACATCCGCTTACCCGGCCACCGACTCCCTCACCCCCATCTCCCTCATTGTTGCAACCTCCGGCGCACACGCACTTGGTTCTGCACTGAGGCGGAAGTCTCTGTAGTGAGACGGAAAGGGGAGGGTCGTATGGGAATCCCGTGCACACACACGCTCCCTCTCTGTGTGTCTGTCCCCCTTTCCCCTCCCCCCCCCCTGCGCTTGTGCGTGTGCGCCTATGAACACTACTGCGTATCGTCTCACTGGTGTACTGCTCACGTGTTTTTTTTTTGCTCGATTTATTTCCCCTGGGGCATATATTTTTCTTTCTGTTTCACACGCGATGACGAAGCGGAACAGGGTGCAACTTTATATATAAATATATACAGGTGTTTGTGGATGTTGCACATGTCTCGTTCAGTACAGGCCTTCCGCGCTCTACCTTTAAACAATTAAAATCTCTCACTTTCATTTCCCCACTACGCTTTCACTTTTTGTTTTTTTTTGTTTTTTCTCCCCCCAGCCCGTCTCTGTGTTCCTCTTTCCCCTCATGATCCATATGTTGCTGCTCCCTCCTGCTGTCTGGCTGGTTGACTGCTTTCTCGCTTTCCTTCGGCTACATGCGAATATATACATATATATATATATATATATGGTATGCATCTTTTTGCCTAGAGACATGAAATGAGAGATAGTGACATCTCCGTACAGTCTCCCCCCTCTTCCTTCTCTACCACCACCTCACCCATCAGGAGCAGAAAATGGACTCACCACCGCTCTCCCTCATCCACCCTGCCTCTCTCGCTCTGGCGCTGGGCTTCTGGCTCTCGGGCGAAGAATCATGACATAAGAAGGGAAGTGAGGGAGAGTTCCCCAACACACACACACACCAGATTTTTCTACCTTTCTCCTCCTCTTTTTTTTTTTGAGCTGGCAAAACGTAATCGATGTTTGCGATTACGTCTTCTTTTGTGTTTTCGTCTTCCTCTTCCCTCTCTTTTATTCAGTGGAATACCGCCCGACAACGCACCCCCCCCTCCCCCTGCGCGATAGTGTGTGCCCTGCCCTTTAAGCTTACCGCCAGCGCTTCGCCTCTTCTCTACCTCCTCCCTTCCCCTCCGCCTCCGCCTCCTCCTAGAGACTGCATCTTGTTGATCGATTGCACGGCATCTATATATCTTCACTACCCGTATATACACAACCTGGATTTTTTTCTCTCTCTGTTTATACCGAAATCGGATAAGCGTACGTGCCCGCACACACACTACGAACAAAAAAACAAAACAAGCGTACACACACGCATCATCATCATCATCATCAACGCTCCCCACCACCACCACCACCACCTAGTGTTACGAGGTGGGGAAGAGGATAAATGGATGAGGTATATATATATATATATATATATATATATATGAATTTTTTCGCTTTATGCACTACGCGGGAGCATGGACACTTCCTCTTCCCCACAATCCGTCTCCCCGATGCGTAGAGCGATGAAGGTGTGTGTGTTTGTATTCTTGGCAAGTACAGCAGCGTATATATCGGAAAGAAACTGCGGAGAAAAAAAAAAAGATGAATCTTCGTTGTAAGAGACGGAGACGAGATCACTAGTCGAAGCACCGGTGAGAGTAGAAAGATGTGGGAATATTGCTGACACTGCCCCATCCCCTCCTCCCTCCGTACACATCCTCTGCGATATGAGGTGCATCATGATCCCACACCTTTCCTTGCCATTCATTCAATCCTCCCCACCCACACACACACACACACACACCTCCCCGTTATCCACCCCATCATCACAACCCCCGCTCCCCCTTTTGTCTGTTGCCGTTGAACGTCTAAAAAAAAAATCGCTGGCATATTTGATTGCACATCAGTTTTTGTTTCTTCACCTCTTCGAGAATTTTCTCTCGTCCACTCCCGCCATACAAACAAACACACATATATTCATATATATATATATATATATATATATAAGATACGTTGCTCCTACAAGGCTACCCATACACGGGATCAGGCAATGGTGCTCCTCTCCACCTACCGCAGCAAGCGCATCGTCGCGCCGGGCTTCCTTAACGGACCTGTGATGAACATGCGTGCCTTCTGTGATTACTACTTCCAGCGCGCGTGGTGTGGCTGCGCGCACTGGATGATCCCCGGCGAGGTGCGCTTTTGGGCGTGTGGCATTCCCCTCATCTACTTCATTCACCGCTACCACAACGATCACTCGCTGGAGCCCGACAATGTGGAGAAGGCTATGATTATGCGTTGGGGTGGCTCACTGGAGGAAGTACGTAAGCTGTCACCACAGGATCAGCTCCGCATCCGCATCTTCACAGACATAGAGAAGTTGTACTCCGCCTATGGTCCCAAGGACACCATCATACAGCCTCCAGGAGATCTTCTCCCGGGCAAGGACTACTACAGCAAAAGCGGTCATGCAGGTGCCCATCACTGAACACAGGCGGAAGTGCAGGGCACAGAAGGTAAACATGACACTGCATGAATAAGAGCAGACGTGAACTCGTGTGTGCGTGTGTGTGTGTGTTTTCGCCTACTCTTCTACATGTCTCCTTCCTTCCTCCCTACTCCGATTCACGAAAAAAAAAATATATATATATATATATATATATATATATATATATGGTATGGGTTAAACATTCTCATCGTTATCGAGAACCTTCGCCTCTGCATTTTGCAAGTGCCGTCCTGCAACACAGCGGCAGAGCGAAGATGGTAAGCAGCCAACCGTGTGGTTTGCGCGTGTGTTGTTGGGAAACGATTTTGAAAAGGAAAAAAGACTGTGCGCAGGCGCCGGAGAAGAGTAGTCCAGGAACGCCATCCTCTCCTCCCTCCCTCCCTGCCAGTACCCAGGAGGAGGCTCCCCTGCCACTCAACTATCGGGGTCGGTACGTATACATCCATATATATATATGGATATAATATATATATATATATATATATGTGTGTGTGTGTGTGTGTGTGTGTGTGTGTACCCTACTCCGGTGTGCGCAGTTGAGGTTTCCCCTCATCGGACAGTCTTCCTCTCTATCTCTACACAGACAGAGAGTGTTGTGTGTGTGTGAGTGTGTGTGTGTATGTGACAGTGATGATCTCTTTATTTAACATATTATATATATATATATTTATTTATTTATTTATATACGTAGGAAGACTACCCTGAAGAGCAATACCTGCCCTATTCCTGATTGTCTCATCAGTTTTGGTCTGCTGAGCGGATGGGTTGTGTTAGTGTGTGGGTGTGGGTGTATTAAAGAATGTATATTCAACGGAGCGTATACATTCGGAGAACCACGCACACTCCTTTATAGTATACAAAAAAAAATTGAACAGAAATTCAAAAGGAAGTTTTTTGACTCACTGATACGTCTCTGTGCGTGTGCGCAGGCATCAGCAAGGTCTTGAGAGTGTGAAAATACGTGAGTGGGTGAAAGGACAAAGTGGAGGCGTCCTTGTTACGACTCCCTATCGGCGGCGGAGCTACAGTACCCACGTCCTCGCACGCACCTCCCCCCCCCCCCTTAGCCACCAGCACCCTAACACAGTCGCCACACACACAAGCACTCATACGCTAAAGCGATGGCTTACTCTTTTCTCTGTGTGTGTGTGTGTGTGTGTTCTGTGTCCCACACAAACTCTCCAATCGTATGTAACCCGCAATCGGATGTAAATAACCTTCTACAACACATCGCCCAACTCCTTTTTTTTGCGCACACATCACGAGTCACCACATCAGTTTCACGTATTCAGCCGCACGCGCATCGCCTCCTTCGAGCATCATCGAACCAAAGCCCCCCCCTCCCACCCACAGACCTACACATATTCATACACGCCTAATCCGTCGACTACGCTGTAAAGCTCGCCATGTCCTCCGAGGTTGCAATCCACCTGACGCCGTACCCAGCGGCCTTCATCATTGAGCACGCCAAGCGCAAGCGCTATGCGGCAGGCTACATCCTCGGCACAGTAAGGGCTGAGGAGATAGTCATCACAGACTTCATCCCACACACGCACAAGGACACCGAAGTTCCTAACACGAAGGCCCACCGCGCAGAGCTGACGCGCCGACGCGCCGCCAAGCGTCGCTATACTACACAGGACCTTATAGGCTGGTACTCGGCGGGACAACCAAGCGCGGATCTCACCGAGGAGGACTATCAGCTATGGTGCAACGCGCCGTCTGTCATCTTCCAGGGTCGTCATTGCCTTCACCTGCACTGCGAGATGCCCCACGAGGATGTGGCGACACCCAAGGTGACGTGGACGGCGTCCGTCGTCTTCAAAGATCCGGTGGATCACACGCTAAAGCACATTGACCATGAGGTTACCCTCGCCCCACTGAACAACCTCGCCTCGGATGTGATGATGAGTCACATCACCTCCCTCGCCCTCTACAACGGCGGCCGCCCCTTCCCCCGTAGCAAGCTGCAGAACATCGATGAGGTGGCGTACGTGGCCCCTATCGACCACAAGTCCTCAACCGATGCCGTCAACGAGGAGCAGCGCCGGCTGGAGCAAGCGGTGGCGGCAGCGCAGGAGGCCATGAGTGGTGGCAGCGGTGCTGAAGAAGCGAAGGAGATGATGGCCGCCGTGGAGAACTTCCGCGCAATCCGCGATGAAGCACTTCAGCGCCAACGTGATCAGACGGGTCGTATGGACTTTAACTCTCAGCAGTTCAAGGACGCCCTCATGATCAAGTGCGCCGCAACGATCCTCCGCAGGGAAATCGATCAGATCGAGCATCTATCCACGGTCTACGGCGAAGATGCTGCCCGCCGCAACAACGCCACGGGGGCAGAGAACAACAACACTGAGAAGCAGCCGCAGCAGAAGTAGAGACAGGTGTTGATGCTACAGCAGTAGGAGGGAGGGAAAGTCGAACCTGGCGGATGTCTAGAACCGCTACGTGTGTGTGTGTGTGTGTGTGTGTACTTGTCGGATGCAAGAAGAAACGTGGGCCTCAGTATCAGCCCCAGCACGACCGTTCTGAGGGGGGGAGGTATTTCTGAGGTCAAAGTCCCTCTCCTCTCTTCCTCTCTTCCTCCACCTCAATGGTGTGCACAGGGTGTCGGTGAGCTCACGGGTGCGGGTAGCGGGGAAGGAAGAAGAATGATATGATCGAAAAAGCGATAGTGATTTTGTAGAGGAGTCGAGCGTCTCTCTCCATGTGATCCCTCTTCCTCCTGCGACCCCTATTCGTATGGCTGGTGTATAACAGATTCGGTTTGTGTGTGCATCTGTAGGTGTGAAGTCCCTCGAGATCGCCTCGTCGCTCTCTTCCTCCGTCTGGATTTTTTCTCTCGTTTTTGTTTGCGGGCGTGGGCGGGGGATATATTTCCTAATGAATTAAATAAAACTCTTTTGCGTATTGGCTGGTGTGTTTGTGTGTGTGTATGTGTGTGTGTGTGTGTGTGTGTGTATGTAGGGGGAGGGAAGATGTCTTGAGTCAGCCGATACGTCTTTCTGTTTTCCTGTTGAGATTCTCTTGCCAAGTCGAACTCGAGAAGAGGGAGGGAGTGGTAGGGGATCCCCCACCCCTTCCTCACCCCCACCCGAGCCCGTCCCCACATCTAAAAGCGCCACCCTCTCTCCCTTCCCCCGAAAAAAAAAAAAAAAAAAGGAAACATACAACGGAACACAGGTTTCAATGAAGAAAAGGAGAAGCGGTGGAAGGAGACGAAATGCTGATGAGCCGTGGAAGTAACTGGCAAAACATCGTACCACGACGCCCAACGTCGTTTTTCGCTCTTGTGTGAACCATAATGTAAGGAGTCTGGAAAACGTAGGCGGGTGTGTGAAGTGGGGGTCCGTCAACGTCTGTGGTGGCTACGCTCCCTGCGCGGCAGGACGTGATCACCAGTGGTGCGTGTGATGGAACGCCACGCGCTTGCACCGATGAACATGTGCCTAGTACTCGGCCACCAAGTTTGTGCTCCCCTCTCGCTCTGTCTCCGTCTACGTCTCCCCTCATCAACTCGCCCTCCTTTAAACTTCTGTGCTCTGAAGTCTCGACAGCCCTATCCGCGCCGCCGTCGTCACCTACAAGCACGCACTCGAATACGGCTTTGTCTGAGTATGCTACACAAAAGCACAAAAACACAGTGCCCATTTGTTTATTTATGAGATAGAGAAGATGACAAGCAGGTACATCCGTGGCCTCTCCCCCTCCATCGCGGAGGAGGCCCTATGTCTCGAGTGGGCCTTCGGACTCAACAGCGACTACAAGGCCGGGATTCACAATCTCAGCAGTGGTGGCACCCTTGGAGAGTCAAAGGAAGAAAGGCATGATCACGCACAGCACCGAAAGGTTTTCTACACGCTTGGACACATCGGTGTCCTGTACGATGCGATCAACAACAAGCAGCGGCACCTTCTGGGGCACCGCTACTCAATCATCAGCAGCAGCTGCTGCAGTCACAACCACCGTTTTATCGTGACAGCTGACGAGGGCGACGTCGAGGTGCGTCGGCGCGTTCAGCAACAAGTTGTGTTCGACCAGTCCATGAAGCCGCACTCGGGCATCTCGCCGGAAGACGTAGACAGTGAAGAGATTCACGAAGAGTCGGCCATGCATGTCGACCCCCTCGTCGCGAAGCGCGACGAGGAGGAAGACGGATCTGCTATGATCGTCTGGGACGCGTCCACTGGACTACCACTGAAAGTGATTGCGACGGGAAAGTATGGTGGTGTACTGAGCGTCGCCATGTCACCAGATGGACAGTATCTCGCAACCCTCAATCGAAGAGATCCCCAAGAAATTATGATATGGTCATGGACGCAAACGGATCCGCTCTGGCTAGGAGGGGGATGCCACAGCGTCAACGAAACCCTTGACCCTGCCAACCCCCTCGCCGATTCTGATATGGCCCCCGTCTTCGTTCGCCGCATCGCCGCCCGCGATGAGCAAACGTTCATCTCCTTTTCGCAGGACCGCCCAGAGATGATCTGCACCAACGGGCTGCGTCGCGTGACCTTCTGGTCTTGGACGGAAGGGATTCTCAAGTACTACTCGCCCCCTATTCTCCAGCGCCGCTTCAAGGCCTCTGTTGGAAACTTTACGCAGACCGTGTACCTCCCTGGCACTCTGATGGCGTGCAGCGGCACGGTGGACGGGGATGTGGTTCTGTGGTCCGTGCAGCCCCAGGATCGCATCATCAAAGATCAGGACAAGTCGCTGCTGAAAGTAGTCCGGGTGCACACCGGTGGCGTTACCTTCATCACCACCGTACAGGGGTATATTGTTACAGGTGGCATGGACGGCATCGTCAAGTTTCTCGACTCGAAGTTGAGGCTCGCGGCGTGGTTTGATAACTTCAACGGTGGTCCCATTGTCTCCATCAGCTTTGACCGGATGCCGCCGGTGACGATGGAGGAAGCGCGAGCAGCAGCACCAGACCAGGTCGATAGCCACCTTCTCACCGAAGGCACCGCAGCTGCCAATATGTTTACCGTGCCAGATTTTATGGTGTCCACGGCGCACAGCATGATCATCGACGTGCCGGCAAAGGCCTTTCACACAACCGAGGCCGCAATACATGCAAGTCGCAAAAAAGTCGCCCGTGGGCGGCTCATTGTGCAGGGCCAGGACCGCTCTGTTCACTGCCTGGCAGCACACCCATACCTACCACGACTGGCCATCGGTGGGTACAGTGGCAATCTGCATCTGTGGGACTACTGCGAGAAGCGAGTGCTTCTGCTAAGCCTTTTCCGACACCTGCTCATCCGCTGCTTAGCCTTTGACCCGTCGGGACGGTGGCTTGTCGTCGGCTTTACCAATGGTGTTATCAAGATATTGAACGCGGAGACGCTGGAGGAAGAGCAAACGATCCGCCCCCTGCCAAGCGTCACCACCACTACTGGAGCGGCAGCCGGCAACGACGCTGCAGAAGCAGCCACACCGCAGAATCCATCGGCCAACAACAGCAAGCAGTCCTCCACCGAAGCGAAGCAGCAGCAGCAGCAGCAGCAGCTAGCACGCAAGACAGCCGCTAGCATCGAGGAGATCTGCTTCTCCCAGGACAGCCTCTTCATGGCCACTGCGAAGGAAAACGGCTCTGTCGGTCTGTATGAGTACGTGAAGGCGACCAACTCTTCCAAAAAGGCGGAGTGGCAGCTCGTAGGCCATCACAAGACGCACAAAGGGCCCATCAGTGGCATTCACTTCAGCTCCTCAGCAGCGGGTGTCGAAGAAGCTCTCCGACTCCTCTCCCTTGGGGCTGACAAGCGCCTCATCGAGTATGATCTCGCCGATTCCAGCCCCGAAACAGGGCTGCTCCTGCGCACAGCACACAAAATTTCGCAGTCCGCCACGCCGACAGGTTTTGCCTGGTTTCCAGGTGGTTGCTCGCTGCTCGACGCGGCCAGCCAGCCGCGTGACCTCTTCGAATATTTTGACAGCAGCGACGTGTCAAGTGACCCCACCGCAGCACGAGAAAATATCTCCAAGGACACTACCGATACGCTTCTGATAGCCACCAGTGAGTATAAATTCCAGGTGTACCTCAGCAACTGGAATCGGCAGTGCGTCAAGACAATCCTGGCGCCTACGTTTGGGGGACCAGTTGTGCGGATGGCTGCTGTGCCGTTGGTTGAGCAGCCTGCCGCGTCTTCCTCCTCACGCCCCCCGTCCTCGTCCCCGTCCCCATCCACGACCCACTGCTTGGTGTACGCAACAAAGGAAAAAGTTATCGGTCTCGTACAGCTCCCCCTCCGCGGCGACCCATGCGGCTCTATCGGCGTCCTCGCACACCCTGGCACCATCACCAGCATGGTCACCTCACACGACGGAGCCTTCGTATTCACAGCCGGTGGGTCTGACCAGGCCGTCATGCAATGGCGCATACGCGGTGACTCGATCATGTCGCCAGCAGAGCATATGGCTATCCAACACTGCAAGGAAAAAGGTGGCGTCCCACTGTCTCACCTTGTCAGCGCCGTCGAAGGTGGCGCTGATGGTGAGTTGATGAAGGAGGTGGTGGATTATTTCTACTACGCCCAGATCCGTGCGCAGGGTGAGGAAACGACTGCGAAGCGCGTGCTGCTTGGCGCGATCCCGTTCGCGCAGATGCCCAACCTTCTGCGCTCGCTATGCTACTACCCATCCGAGCAGGAAATCGGACACCTGACCTACGAAGTGGCGAACATGTACGGCCCGCGAGACGAGCCGCTCTCCGAGGTGGACGTGGACGCCATCCTGCTAGACTTTTCACAATTCATGCGTCTCTACATCAACTACCGCCCCGTATTTGGCATCACAAGGCAGGATATCGAGGCAGCCTTCCGCGCGCTCGGCGCGGATAAGGCGACGGGAAATATCGGCCGCGACCACCTATTCGAGCTCCTTACAACGGAAGGGGAGGCACTCAAGTCCAGCGAGATCTCCGCGGCGCTTACGTCGCTCCTCGGCGACGGCATCCGACTAGAAATGCTCGAAGATGTCATTACGGCGCGCACCTTTGCAGAAAACCTACTGGGCTTCGCAGATTACGACGAGGATTCCGGACACAACAGCAGTGGTGAGCTCAGCGACGACGAGCATGGCGAGGATGATTATAATAGCAACGCCGACATCTACGCCAGTGGGGAGGAGGCTGATGTCAGCACCTTTGCCTAGTAGCCGGTTGTTATAAAGGGCGAAGCAACTGCAGCTTATCGTATAGCGTAATCCCAACAGTGTCTCTGGATCGGCCCCTTGTTCATGTACGTAAATAAAAATTCTCTCTCCTCCTCTGACAAAGAGACTGAAAAACTGCGCGAAGGACGAGCAGAAAGACGAGAGGTGAGCCCGATGCCCCTGCTAAGTACAGATGCGTCCGAGCAGTGAGAGGCATATTCCTGTAGAACGTGCATCTACAGTCCCTCCCCTGCTCTCGGCGCCTTGGTGTGCGTGTGCGTGTGTGTGTGTGTGTATTTGTCGTTTGAAATGACGATGTAAACCAGCTAGACACTATACATTATATGTAATATGTGTAAATACATACTATATATATATATATATATTGTTATGTGTGCGTGTGCGTCTCTGATAGACATGAGAAAATGAAGAAAAAGGAAGAGGTAAGTATAGCAGGTGCCTCAGAAATACAGTCATGAAGAATATATACATGCATACGTATATCGATGCTTTGGACCATTCATGTAAGTGAGAGCAGATTCAGTCTATCCTTGTTGCTGATCCGCGGGTGGACCTGACATGAGCTTCTGCACAAGCGGCACACCTTCGCCGTGGTGTCGCCTCTCTCTTCCCGCCCCTGTCTCACTCCCACCCCTCCTGACCGTGTCCCGCAAACCCCCCAGCACACGAGGAGGGAGGGTGCACAAGCGCGCAGTACATGCAACTATACTTTTTTTTTCTCCCCTCACTCTAACTGTTCAAGACAAAAAGAGGAGAAGCTGTCCTGCGCGGAGGCTCCGCCCGCTTCTGCCCAGCGCACACCAACGATATAGATATATTCATTTATTTATCCCATTTTTTCGTAGACGCACTCTCCATAGATACACACATACCTACTCACGCCTTTATACCCCGTGCAACCCTGCCGAACATGTCCGCCGCCTGCACCACTTACCTCTCTGGAGTGCGTGTGTTTCTTCACATCCGTCATGGAGTTGACGATGTGAAAGGAAGAGGAGGAATGAACTACAGCGACAGTCGCATCGAAGCAGCCAGCAAAGACGACGGAGACTATAAGGCAACCTCGGTCCAAGAAATACGGCGCACCGCGCGTGCACATGTCCGGCAGTTGGGGGCCACGCTGGTCCTCAGTGAAGCAGCAGCAGACTTGATCGTCTTCCACCGAGGCAATGGATCCTTTCTAGAGACTACACACAATAAGTTGAAAACGGTAGTTCGGCCAGACTACCTTGCAGCTTGCATCGCTGCCAAACAGCAACTAAACGTGGACCCCTATATCATCAATCCAGCCGCAAGCTCAAGGATAGATGCAATCAACTCTTCAGCGCGCAGGACTCTCAATACCCCCACCTCTGCTATCGGTGCATTCCCCACCGGTATTGGCAACGATACGGTGCACTATCGGTCTACTGGAGTCGTCACCGCGGCCCCCTTGCCTTCGATACGCAGCCCACGTGTATCCCCAACACCAACGACCACGCCAATCAAAAATAGAAAAGCCAATCACGCACCTATTATCGACGACGAGAAGTGCAGCAACAAGAATGAGGAGAATGGGAAAAAGACAGCTTCCGCAGACTTGCCCACCTCATCTTCGCCTCCCCAGGCTCACACGCTGGCGGTAGAGCAGAGCGATGACTTGGATCAACAGTGTAACGTTGACGTTGTCTCCACACCGCTGCTCACCCCTTCCTCTCGTCAAGAGTACAGCGGTGTCAGAAGGACAGGTGCCGGTGCCGTCAATCTGCCCGACTGCGGCAACGGCAACACCCACGACGGGCGAGACACAGCGCCAGTAGAAAAGCGATCCGCATATGGGGAAGAAGAAGAAGCGATTCGTCACATGGTGCTGCGCTCGACAGCAACGTCGGTCGTGACTCAGCGTCGGCATCGGCCACCCAAACAAGAGGATGCGACGCCCGAGCCCGCTGAGACAACAGCGACGCCAGTGTTGGTCTCTGACGCCGGCCTAAGTGAACTCGCACAACGCGGTGAAGACCCCTTTCTGCATTCCGCATCTAGTACACAACCGCGGCCACGGTCTCGAGAGGTGCCACCACCCTTCCCAAGCAATGCGAGTGAACAGGTTAGCCCTCTCACTCAGCCGCTTCCAGTCCCCCTGCCAGTTGCCCCCACTGTTGTACTGCAGCCAACATCATCCTCAGCCCTTTCCGCCGCACCTACAGAAATGACCTCCAAGCGGCATCGAAGCCCCAGCGACGCCGACAAAGAATATTCGAGGGATCGGGCTCACTGGGCCCACACAGCGCGGCTGGGCAATCCGCCAAATGGGCGCCCCGGACGAATAATAAAAAATGGAAATGCAGTAGGCAGACCATCCCGTGAAGATGCGACGAAGTCTGTGAAGGAGGAACACCAACACCGCCGTCGACGTGGTGCCCGACAGCGCGGCTGTATCTCAACCCGCCGTATAACTGATGCCCCACGGAATCGCGAGCGCACCCCCCCCACGGACCCACCATTCTCTATAACCTTCACAGATCTCGCTCTTCTTCATCGAATCACGCCGGTGGATAGCGAACTGCAGCCCGCAGCTGCTGCACTGTGCGTGGCTATCATGATTGATGATGCTGCAGACGACGATGCGGGTTACCGTAGCTCTAGCGGCAGTGGTGTGACGTCATCGACTTGTCTTTTTATGCGCGACGTCGTGGTGCAGTTGGGGGCCACGTGTATCCTTCTCGGCAGCTACGATGGCAACGACGGAGGTCAGTCGTACTGGTTTGCTCGTTCCAGACACGCGCACGCTGGACAGAAGCCGACGCACCTCGTTGTCGACCCAAATGCTATGTTGACACCCGATCTACTGTACTACAAGGCGCTGGGTATACCGACTGTGACGCCCCAGTGGGTCTACGATGCGATAGTGTTAGGGATGTTTCCCGCTATCTTGCCGCACATTCACGCTCACCCCGTCTACGGTGATCGACCTGTAGCGGACGCAGGAGCGATGGGGGCCATGGACACCTCGATCACTGCCGCCGCTGCCCTTGCTCGCGAAGGACTGCTTGGGGATGAAGAAGAGAGTGGAGGTGCCCTGACTGAAGAAGTTGGGAGGTGTGCCCATACAAGAGCGGTGCAGCGTTCCTCATCACATAACAAGGTCGCCAGTGCAGCAGCTCCTTCAGCGACGACGTCTTGCGCCACCGCTGCAACTGCGCGAGTGAGGTGCCCTCCCTGCTTAGGCGGCTCCTCTACGGTGCGACAACTTCACAAGGAAGTGAGGGATGAGTACGTGCCCGTCGGCGAGCAGGCGATGCGACCACTCTACGTACCGATTTTTCATGACCGCATGTTTTACCTTTACGTTCCTCCCGTAGACTTGGCGAGTGCCACGGCGCGTGACGGTGCATGCGAACGGCTGCGGTCACACCGAGTAAGTCGTGGAAGCCTCAACGGAGGCCGCCTCGGCGATGTTACAGCCGCTTTGGCGCAAGTGACCGAGCTGTTGCGCATCCTTGGGGGCACGGTGACGCGCAACGTAGAGAGCACCTATCTGGATGCGGTGATTGACCTGACCGGCTTCTACGATAACATGGCGGGTGTGCGGCAGATGGCAAGCAAACAGCAGTCGCAGGATAACAAAACACGAACCCTCCGTGAGTCCCTCACCTGTGCCTATCACGACGCCTTACAGCGCGTCTCGCAGGGGTCTTCATCCCTGCACGCTCGTACGGCAGCGCCCACGCCTACCACGTCTCGCACCACTGTGCCGGTATTGGGGATCGGTTGGCTCATTCACTCGATTCTCACACGCCAATGGACGGCAGTGGAATCTTTCTCACTCCCAGAACACCCTATCGCTGCGCAGCTTTCAGCCGTACACGCGAGTCCTCCCTCCATCGGCATTCAGACTTCGCCTACGGAAACGATGCAATCGCACGCAAGAAGGAACAGCAACGTCACACTAGCGGTCATAAATGATGAGTCCATCGCCGTGCACGCGCAATCCTCCACAGATGTCGCAGATGCGCACACACCCCAAACGCCGTCTTCGCACGAGGAAGCAGCAGAGTCGACCAACTCTGTCTGGTCCGCACTGATGGAAAGCAGATGCAAGGCCCGCAAGCATCCATGAAACATCCCAACCATCAACTGGCCACGCAGGAAATAGAGGCAATGCTGGTCGATACCCAGGAGGAACCCCTCGGCGCACCTCCCAGGACCCCCTCACTTACATTAGTACCTGCGCATTCATTGTACTGCCCCTCCATCACTGCCTCGCCGCCGCTTGGAAGCGAGGAAGACAACAACCTCGATATGTGCATTGAGGTAGCAGTGTCGCGCGACGACAATCGAGAGAGACGAGTCTAAGAAGGTCGCACCCCTTACCCACTCCATGCTTCCCCAGGTGCGAAAAGATGAACAAACCTATGCCATTGACGAGCACATGGATCCACGCTGATATCGACCGTACTCTGACACGGCCGCAACAGCACCTGACCCACATACACACACACACACACACAAGTACATCCAAGCGTTGGAAATATATATTAGGTTGGCAAATGGTAGACTCGGTTCGTAAACATTTCGTGTCTGTGTTGCTCGCCCGGGTGTAGATTCGAGCACCACGTGGGACGGGAAGTAAGCTATGTGAACTCTCTGAAGCACGATCATAACGGCAACCGAGGCATGCGTATCAAGGTGTCTTCTCATTCTTTTCTCACCCTCCTCTATTACCTCCACATTCTTCCTCTCTCAGCAGCAGACACACATCATCCCTCCTAGCGATTCCCCTGTGTGTGCCCCCCCCCCTACCTACCTACCTACCTACCCGCCCACCTTCCTGCTGCCGAATCCCTGCCTCCAACACACATACCCACACAATTGTCAGTCAGCATTGAGGCGAGTGTTCGTGTGCACAACCGAATCTTTTTTTTTTATCCGACCTTCATACACTTGAGTCGGTACGGGTGTTACACTCTTTTTTTTCTTTTTTTTATTGTATGTGTTGCCCGGGATTCATCCTTCCCCCTTAACAGCAACAGCATTTTGCTTCATTTAGTCTCATTATAATCCAGTTCTGACCTCTCTCCCCCCCCCCGCTCTCGGCACTAACACTCATCCCCCAAACACCCTCGTGCCCTTCCCTCGGAGACGCGCATGCAGACACGTAGGCACACAAAGCAACAGCGATTCTCCATATAGAGGACGGCACACCGACAAAAAAAAAAAAAAACTGCAGCAGAATGGATCCCTTCGCTGAGCACTATCAGCCAACCGGAAAGGAGGTCCCGTTCGGTGCAGGCCGCTTTCTGCTCAGCCACCGTCTAGGCAACGGGTCCTTTGGAGATATTTTTGAAGGCTACGATAAGCAGAGTCGCCGCATTGTCGCAGTGAAGCTGGAGCGCAAGAAAGCGCGCTACCCACAACTTTCTTATGAGAGCAAGGTGTACCGCGTTCTGCACCAGCCACCGGTGGGTCAAAATGTGATCAACCCTAAGCAATTTCTGCAGGAGTGCAGTAGCAACGGCAGCGCAGCGAACGAGGTCGACCCCGATGCGTACGTCCTGCCGTCCAACATAGCCTCCATGACGCCACAGCAGGCAAAAGCGCTGGAAGCAAATGTCGCTGTCGGCATCCCACAAATTTACTACTTCGATAGCGAGGGTGACTATAATATAATGGTGATGGAGTTGTGTGGCCCCTCGCTCGAGGATATGTTCAACTACTGTCACCGTCGCTTCTCCCTCAAGACGGTTCTCATGATCGCTGAACAGCTCATCCATCGAATACAATTTTTTCATGAGAAGGGCTTCGTGCACCGTGATATCAAACCCGAAAATTTTGTTCTGGGCTGTCGCTCGAAGGCACACATCATCTACATCATCGACTTTGGGCTCTCTAAACTCTATTGGGAAGTGAAGAAGAATACTCACATCCCCTTCGCCGAGGGTCGCCCCCTGACCGGCACGGCGCGCTACTGCAGCGCGAATGTACACCGTGGCTACGAGCAAAGTCGCCGTGACGACCTTGAGTCCATCGGCTTTCTATTCGTTTATTTCCTACGAGGGACGCTGCCTTGGCAAGGGATCCAGGCGAAGGACCAGCAGATCAAAACCATAAAGATCGGTGAAACGAAAATATCGACATCTATTGAAGAGCTCTGTAGAGGACTTCCTGTGGAGTTCCTCAAATATTTTCAGTACTGCCGCTCACTGACCTTCATGCAGAAGCCTGACTATGATTTTCTGCGGCGCTTGTTCCGCGGGCTGGGCCGACGTCTGGGGCTGACGCTGTACATGCCTGGCGCGTCCACTAGTAACTTGGGCATCTCAGGTCGCGCTGGCATGGACCCACTCAATCCCCTCGCCTCGCCAGATGCCGGTACCAACGATGCCGTGTCCTTCACAGGATCGCGCATGCTGAGTGTCCAAAGCGAATCTACTTTGGCCAGCCGGCCCAGTCGGCCGCATCCATCCCCGAGCACCATCGCCGCACCTGTACTAGCCATTGCCGAGGAGGGCGACCCGGCGCGCGGCTTGTATGACTGGTGCTTCGACTGGTTCTGCAAGCGGCAGATGGAAGTAAAAAAGGGTCTGGAGGAGAAGGCTCGAAAACAGAGATTAGAACTTCCGCGGCCGGTGGTGGTGAATGAAAACCTCGAGCTGCGCCTTGAGGACATCTCCAACGCCGTTGACTGCTCAACACAGCGCGATAAGATGAGTGAGAACTGTAGCAAGTATGCCATGTTCAGTACCGTGCAGCAGGCCAGTCGCCTGCGAATGTAGAATTTCCCGCAGGCGGGAAGGAGGGGGTGGAAAAATAAAAATTAAAAAAGAAATACGCAGAGGTAGGAAGTACATGCGCTGACTGACCCCCTCACCATCGTCGCCTCACCCCCTTCTGCCTGCATTTAGCTTCACTTGGCACGAGCCTTCGAGCTCCACACTCGTTTTGTATATGTGTGTGTGTGTGTGTGTGTGTGTGTGTGTGTGTGTGTGTGTGTGTGTGTGTGTGTTGAGGGGAAGAGAACCTTCTCATGTTCCCCATGGCATTGGTTCAAATTTTAATAGGTTTTGCTCGCGATGCCCTCCCCCCCCCCTCCCTCCCTCCCTCCCTCCTCTTTCTGCACACCCTCCGGTGGTGCTCAGATAGGATCCTCTCACTGTGTGCGCGTGTGATGTGTGTTTCGTTGATTTACTTTTTACGTCCTGCTATTCTGTTTATTTTTTTAAGTATGTATCTCTTTTATATCTATGCGCGTGTATCTGTGTGTGTGTGTGTGTGTGTGTGTGTTTTCTGATGTATAGCTTAGAGGTGGTGTCTCCCTTATGTCGAGCACAACGAATGCACAGCGAAGAATGAACAAATATATATTTATATTTATATATATATTCTTATATGCTGGAGGCCACAGAAGACGTGAGTTGTCGTATCGTCTCGCTGGTTCGCTCTCTCCCTTTCGCCACCATCAAGACCACTCAACGTATCCCCCTCTCTCCCTCCCAATTCCCAGCCCCCAACGCTTCAAGTGCTTCTTCTCCTGGTCCTAGTGACGGAAACACAGAACTCAGAGAGGCGTCTGGGTCGGGAATCCCCTGACCTAGGGGGAGAAAAAATGGGAGCAGCTGAAGCAATGTATCGCTACGCAGATATGAGCTGTCGCATCTTGAACAGTGGTGTGTTGGAAAGAGCTGCATCACTTTATGTGTATTGTGCAAAAAAAAATTAAATGGGGGTGGGGCCGAGTCTGACAGCGGCTCGAGTGCATCCCGATCCGGCATGGACACTGCTGACCGACGGGAGAGCCTGAGTCACCTGCCAAATACAGCGCGAGAACGGACCGGTAAGATGAGAAGGGCTAAAAGAGGAACGGTACCGATGCGACTGAGGTGGCTTGTGGTTGGTGTATGTAGCTTGCGGTTGCGAGGAGGTCGAGGCTGAGTGTCGGGTGCCGCACTCACAGCAAAACAATCTACTGGTGGCGTGGACAAATAACAAAAAGGAGTTTAACTGACACACACACACACACTTACTCCTGCGCTGATTCCAGATAAACGACTGCATGTCTCACCCTCTAAATAAATATATATATATATATATAGAGAGAGAGAGAGAGGTGTATACGTGTGTTTGCTTGCGTGAGTGGTTCCATACAGTGACCACTCTCCAGTATACACGTGGATATGTTGCAGCACCGTACTGTTATGGATTACCTCCTCTTTTTTCCCCCATATGACTTCTGCTTCGTGCACCTCGCTGTCACACATACACACACAATGGGTGTGGGGAAGAGTAGGGAGAAGAAAGGAAGCTCTCTGCTCGCCTCGTCCTTCTTTCCCGTGGCTCTTGTTCTTTTCACTGCCTCCATGGATGCATGTGCATGCTCACAGATGTGTGCGGATATGTGTCGGTGTGGTTCAGAAGTAAGGGAGCTGAACATATACATACCCCCTCCACGTACATAGTGCTCACAGATGTGTGCAGGCAGGCATGCAATGTTTCATTTCCATTGAAGAATACATATATATGTATAATACGAAAAAAATCAACCCCAGCTCGAGGGACAAGTGGAAAGGAATGTAGGTGACGGGAAAAGAAACGCGACATCGCTAACCGTTGGATGAGAATGTGCTCATGGCCCTATGTACGTATGGTGGATGAGATGTTTCTTTTTTTTTTTTTGAAGAGGGTAAGGGATTGAAAGGATGGAATAACGAAAGCGGTGGAAATGGGAGGTGACAACAAGAACCTAAGATCACATCACCACTTCCCCCCCCCTCGCCACACACGCGCTCATGCGTGTGCCCACGACACCTGCTGCTCACGCTCCCCTTCTCCGCATCGAGGCCAGCGTCTCTGTTGGTCACACTCGCAAGGACTGGAGGATACCGCGCAGCTCACTGACCTTGCTTCTTTGCTCCTCACTGTTCGCGATTGTTTCGCCTGCCTCTCTCCCTCACACACGCCTTTTGTAAATGTAATGTATACATATAAATATATTCGTTGATATATGTCTATGTGTGCGTGTGTGTGTGTGTGTGTCTACACTTTATACGCTCCGTAGTCTGTATATCGACGTATTCTTTTTTTTTCCCCCTATCATGAGCCTAGAAGACTGGGTGGTGCAGCGTTACTCACGACCAGTTGTGGTGGTGGAGAGCAGTGCCGCTACGAATGCGATTTGTGCTCGAAATGGTGTCGATCTCATTCACCTGCTACGTCTCCACAGTGTGTACACGGGAGGGTCACTACACGCTCACACAGGGGACCGCAGTGAGCCGACTGTGTGCACCAAATTCGGCGTTCGTCTGATGCGCACAGAATGTGTACTTGAGGCTGGTCTACCCCAGGTCGCACTACATACGCGACACCTACTGCGGGACGCGGCGGGGATAGACCTGGCCTACGGAGAAAAGCTTGACGCAGCACTGCGGGAAATCGTCGAGAAGAGTCGCAGTCGCCACGACGGATCGCTGCCGCGCCCAGTGCGTCCCGCCCAACCCTCTACATCCTCTTTGTCATCGTCGACGCCTTCAAATTCGATCGGCGGTCCATCCGCGGTTGCAACGCTGCTGGAGCGGGCTTGTCCGCACTGGCACCGCGCCTTCATCAGAGATTTTCATAGCCTGGTACGATGCAGTCCATTTGACACGATTGACTACCCCATCGGGGCTCTCTTCGCGGTCTCGACAAGCGAAACCGGCGGTATTGAGGGCATCCTCGCGGCCTTCCGCGCACAGGCACGGCGCATTCACGAACTGCGCCGTAGTCTCCCCGGCTTGGACACGGAGCTGCATTACTACTATCTGATCGTGCACGACAACACCTCACCCGTGAGTCCGTCCCTGAGCACAGCGCGACAGATCCTTGCAGCTGTGCAACAGCTCTACGGTGCCAACTATTGCGCACTCATCAAACTCAACTCCGTCTTCGATCCGCGTGCCGTGAAGAACCTCGACCCCTCTATGTGGATTGAGGCCTCCCCGAAGGTGATGGACGTACCATCTGCACAAGCGCTGCATCAGGCAGTCGCAACAGCACTGCCCACCGACACTAACGCCGCCGTCGCCGCCTCACGATCTCCTAACGCCTCAACCACCTCCATCCCCTCCGGTACCGTTCCGCCAACCGGTAGCCCCATTGGTTCCACGCCAGTGCTTTCTTTTCGCACACTGCGCAGCACCTGCGGCACGTGGCCAAACACAAACAGAGCCATCATCACGGGATGCTACATGAGTCCTGAGGACGTGACAGAAATACACAACGTCATGTCCTACTACCTCTCTCAGTCTCTTTTCAAATTTGTGGAGCGGCGGCTGCGCATGCTGGACCTATCCGTCCAAGAGCGGCGCACAACAACACTGGGGAAGATGGCGGCCTGGTTCAAGGGAAAGGACGAGGGTCGACCGCGCAGTGCAGATGTCGTCAACGTTCCCAACGCCCCAGACTCTTCCATGCGCCCAATGTACGTAGCCCATTCGCTGGAAATGCAGATGAGGCACTGCGGTGATCTCTCGCTGGCACTGCAGGACCTGAAAGGCGCTGCCTCGTACTACCGCATGTGCATTGAAGAACTTCTCGAGACGCTGGCGCTGAGGCCGTTTAATCGGGGCTTCATTGCAGCATGCCAGGAGAGCATTGGCGTGACGCAGCTCCTCCAGGGCAAGCTTGCACCTCAGAGCCTGACACCGTGGTACACCGGCGTGATGTCCACAATGCAGCGGGCCAGCTCGCAGACGAACCGGTGGGAGGTGGCGTGGAACGACTACCTAGCGGCTGGAATGTCTGCGCACGCGATGCGCGTAGCTTTTTTGCTCTACGAGAGCAGTCGAGTTCGTATACCGCCTATGCTGGATCGGTGCTATGCGATACTGCACCACCTGCAACGGTGTGGCATCCTGCAGCAACATAATCTGATCAACAGCATCGTGAACGACATGTTAGCCGGCATTGCGGTTTTCACGAATCCGCCGATCCCAGCTGAGCTGGCAGTAACACCGTCGATTCCGAGAGACTACCCTATATACATGAACCTTCGCCGGTTTATGCAACGGCTGCAACAGGCAGGCGCCCTGTACCGCACTGAGAACCTACCAGAGCAGGCGCTACGCTGCTACCTGCGTGTCCTAAGACTGCTCCGCGTCATTGATCCAGAGGAAACGTGGAAAATTCTCACGGAGCACCTCTATCTGACAACGGGTCAGCTGTACACGCAGTTGGGCCAAGAGGTGCGTGGGATCGCCATGGCCAGTGCCGCCGTTGCACAAGGGACACCTCTGTACCGTAACCCCTCCACCGCGCAGCAGGCATTCGAAGAGTTCTGGGGTCAACAAAAACGGGTGCTCGTGAAGATGCGCTACACCCTCTGCCCGCACATGCCGATGCCCCGAATTCTCCGCCACTCCTTTCACGTCGACCGGAACGACTACAGCGCCGACACATTCACCGACGATGCCACACGCAAGATGGGCGAGGCAGCGGCAAGGAGAGAGTGGCGCGGTATGGAGAAACTCCTGGAGAAGTACACGGAGAAGGTCCTGAAGGTGCAAACGCACTACCCCCCCGCTGCACAACGACCCAGCCAAGAAGCCAGCAACGGTCACTGGCACCACGCAGTAGTCGATGCACACAGCAAAGCCCTGTCGCCGACGCTGCCAGAGCAAACAGGATCGCACCAGAACGAGTGCAGGGTTCCAGCGACAAAACCGACGTCAGGGACGGCTGCCGAGTCGCAGCGACGCTACACCATCGCCAAGGGTGAGCCTCTTCTGCTCAGCTTTATCATGGAGAACCCCATCGGTTACCCGATTGAGGCGTCCGGGCTGACACTGCTATACCTTGCGTACGCGTCACCAGAGCAGCTGTGGAAAAGCTCGGCGACGCAGACGGTGCGCCTCAAGGCCGGCGGGCGCCAGCGTGTCTTCTTATCCTTTGACCCTGTAACGGAAGGTGAGTATGCGATCATCGGCTTTAGCTGGTGTTTATTGGGTCAAGAGGGGTACTACTACTTGGCTACACGGGAAAGTCGGCCCGGCTCTCCAGAAAGCGTTTACGAGTACGCGTTCGAGCACCCGATGCCTTCGCTCGATGCAAAACAAAATATTCAGGTGACGGTAACGCCATCGAAGGCGTGCGTCACCGCCACCCTCCAGCCTTCACTTCCGGAACACCTATACGATGGAGAATACTTCCAAACCAGCCTTGTGCTGAGAAACACGAGTGTGCATCGGGATGCGACACACGTAGTTCTGCAACGGAATCCCTCGGCATCGCATCTCATGTACGTCGAAGAATTTGACCGACTACAGAACCTTGATCGGGAAACTCCCTTGGTGCTAGCGGAGGAACTGAAGGCGCAAGAAACTCGTTCCTTTAGTGTCACTATACGTGCGCAACGTCGACGCGGCGATACAGCGCTTCAGAACACAACCAACTACCTTTTTTTTCTCGTCGGATACCTTTCTGGGCCCCTGTCGGCGCCAGCCTCGCTGGAACCTTCCTGGTCTACGACTACCACGGGAATCGACCCCACTGCATTCACCCCACCAACAGATTCCTTACCGGCGTCGACTTTGACGACGCCAACCTCGTCGCATCACCACAGCCCTGCCGCAGGTTTTTGGACTTACAAGTCGCTGGGCGGGTCAGCGGTTTCGGTACGTCTGCATCGAATGCTGCGCCAATGCGAAGTTCATCCAGTAGTGGCGCTGTACTCAACAGTGCTGCCGCCAGCCAACGCATCGCTACGAACTGCGGTAGTGCTGACGGTGAAAAACATTTGTCCAGTCGTAGCACCCACGACCGCAATCGCCACCATGGGTAACGAGCCTGTCCCCACCCCGGCGAGAGCCACCGATGTAGCACAAACGACCCCATGTTCAGGCGACGCCAACGCACAATCTTCGGTGCACATTCACGGGAAAGGGCTCGCGTACGCGCCCGTGCGCGTGGCCCGTGTGCTGGCCGTCCATAGTCCACGTTGGGGTGTGGAATGTGAAGGTTGTGAGGAACTGTTTTCCGACCGCGCCATGCACTGCCTGCTCTCTCACGAAGACTCACTGACGGTGCCTCTCCTGATAAAGCGACAGCCAAACGCGGCGAAGGATGCGGACACGACGGTGCAGGGTGCGGTGGTGAATAACGCCACTGAAGAAGTACAGTGCCCATACCGCGACACGACCTGCATTGCGCTGGCCCGTGCCCTTCCGTCAGCAGCGCGGGTGACGGCGATTGAGGAACAGCTTGGTACAACTATATCCCAGTCCGAACGCAATCTTTTCTTTCTGCAAACCTCGTGCCTCGGCCCGGGCAACGTTGGCGCCAGCGCCTTGCCCAGCAAGTCCGGAGGCACTTTGGCATTCTACGCCGACAAAGCTGGGCAACAGAGGGCGAAAGCGAAGACTGCCCAGCAGCGCCGGTGCGACGAGGTGGAAGAGGAACGGCGTCTCTGCGGGGGTGCTATAGAACAGTACACCCCACTTGCCATTGCCGTGACGTGGGTACGCGAAGAAGAAGTCGCCGTGCACCGTCACAAGCAAGACAATGAACGTGCTTGTGACGGTGTGAAACTTCGGAAGGGTCAAGTGTTTCTTTTTGTGGATCCTATCGAGCATGTGTATCAGACACTAGCACAGCAACAGCAGCGGCAGGCTGCGCAGGAGAGTGTGGCCACGCTGCCGCCGACGGTCGGGGCTGCTAGTATGTCAGTTGAGCAAACTCAACAGGAACTGTGCGACGCCATGCTGATATCTTACACTAGCCTAAAGCCCTGGCAAGGAGCCGTGGTGTCCCACATTCACGTACCGCCAGTCGTGCAAGTCGCCAAGGGGCAAGCGTTAGAGAGCACTATATCGGTCTCAATACCAGTGCTACTCCGCTGTCTTTCACTGGCGCCTGTGCCGCTGCTTGTGACCGCCGAAGCACTGCAGTCCTCGGTGCCACAACGGCGCCCCTCCCCTCTCGAGGATATCCGTATAGGAAATGCAAAAGAGAGCCAGCACGGCAGGGCAGGACTGCCGCCAGCTTTGTCGTTGCCCGGGGTGGCTGCCCGCCGCTCCGGGGACTCGGTAATGTTTATTGGCAAGACGAAGCACATATTTTTACTCATGCCAAGCGAAGAATACCAGGTGTACTTTACAGCACTTGCGCTGCATCCTGGACTGGTGGATTGCCAGCGCATCTCCCTGACTGCTGCGCCTATCTGCTTTCTGCACAACGCTGAAATGCGGTGCTGCAACGGTGGCAACGCGAAGGAAATGCGCGGCACGGGGGCTGTACCGGCGCCGTTTCAGGACGGTAACACTGTCGCTACGGAGCCTCCTCTCATGCGCACGGGTATGACGCTTGAGTCTCTCATCCGCGCATTGCGGACTCACAGAACACTGTCGGTGGCAGCCAACGCTGGAGAAATTCGGAGCACGGAATTGTGCAAATCAAATCGAGCCTCTCCTGGATATCCGTTAGTTGCTGAACATGACAGTGTGATGGCGCTGGCAGGACGCTACGGCACGCGGGCCGCGGAGCTGGTGCGTGAGCTCACTCCTCTTGGCCCTGCCGGTGGTACCACAGTCAGTCAGGTCATTCCGTCCACTGCGCCAGCGCTCACACACGTGATCGTAGTCGATGACAATGTCTCTGCACCGCTTACCACAAAAGACGGCCCTGGTGTCTCGATCCAGAAACCCGAGGCCCCTGCTTCCTCCACTGCGACACTTAGCCCAAACACCTCATCGAAGGCTACGGTGACGCCTTCGCATCGCGCTGCCCAAAAGTTTTTCCGACAGCTAGAAAACTTCGAGATGGAGCTTGAGAGGTCGAGCCGTGGAAACGCGTCCGACCCCTATGCCCTGCAGTACATATACCGCCCCACCGTGAAGGTGGCGGAAGGAGCTGAGTCGAAGTCCGGATACTGGGCAGCTAACAGCTCTCCCTCCACCTCCAAGCTTCTCATCAGCGCCCCGGGCGTCGCAACCACCGCCGAGGATCCCCTTTGGAGCGCTTCCCGGAAATCGCCATCAATGACAGCACCTGCTCCGTCGCTCTCCATGAACACCGCCCCTTCGACGCGCAGCGGAGGAAGTGTCGCGTCCGTAATATCGCACAAGACGAAGTCTCTCTCACGCTCCACTGCCGATGTGACCTTCACCGACGCACAAGAACGCTTCCCCTCCCCCCTCCTACTGGCGCAGGAGCCGCTCGACGTTGGGACGGATCTGGGCAGCCCTCTACACATTCCCGCAGTGGCCTTCGAGCGCCATGTGGCAGATACCGCTCTCACCTTCGATATTAGTGATATAAAGACCAGCCTAAAGGACCGATCAAGAGAGAGCCTGCATCCTCTGAAATCTGTCGATGACACAAATAACAACGCTGGCGCAGCAGAGATTCCCGTGCGCGGGACCTCGGAGCCCCTATGCACAGCTGATGTCAATGCACAAAGTGACATGTCGTCGTCACAGACCCGCTCGTTGCGCTCGAGCGAAGCCGACCCTAAAGGCGCTTGTGTGCAGATGAGCGCGGATGGTGGTGGGGATCCGCAGACGCAGACATCGCCAGAGCCGCTCTCTTCGCCAACAACTCTACGGCACACCGGGGAATCAAAGAGCCCCTCTTCCTCTGCCAGCAATAAGCAATACCCTATCACCCACCCACGCTGCAGTGACCGCGACGGCAGCTGACCGACCAGTGCATACCTCAGGCATTACTGCAGACAACTCCACGCCACCCTCTATCTCTTCGCCCTCCCCAACATCACAGCAATTACCATCACTGTCGCCGATAAAAACACGCAGCAACTCAGCCGACATGAGGGACGATAATGGAAAAAAAAAAAGTTTTAGTTGGACAACGTTGTCCCAGGCATGTGTGGAGGGGATGCAAGAGGTGTGCCCTCCTTGGATGGTGAGGATGTGCACCTAGGCACGGCCTCAAAATCGGGCACGAGTGTACGTGCATATGTAGTCTGGTATGGATTTTCATCGTGGTGATGGGTATGGTGTTGTGCGCAGATATTCGGAAGGGAGAGAGAGGGGGGTGAGAAGCCTTAGTATTCGCATTGGATTCACCACCGCTCGCCATGGGCTACCGGCACAAGGAGCCGCACTGCACACGCACACGCACACACATACATACATACACACCCGCCCCCTCAGAAGCAGCGACCGTCTCTTCATCCTCTGCCTCCCTCGCTGCTGACATCACTTGCCATCACGCATCTGTTTTGTGTACGTATGGCGATGAAAACCCGTGGGAAGAAAAAAAAAAAGCATTCCGTGTCATATAATGTGCGCGCAGTTATCACATTGGAGGTCACCAAGCACAACCTGTCCGCGGTTCTCAACAAATTTTGCCGGTAGCTCGCCTCTCCCTCTCTCTCTTTTCCTGGTTGTAACTCCCCCCATACACCTGTGCACACGTACTTATACAAGGGCTCGACAACGACTGCAAGCACAGAGAGTTCACCCTCCCCCTTCCTCTTCCCGTCCCCACATGCACGCTAGCGTGTATTTGAAGAACGAAAGTCATTGATGTATCTTCCACAACCTTCTGCAGTTATACTGTCGTACCCGCAAGCGCACGTGCAAATGTGTATGTATTGACCCACTCTCCCCACCCACCCCCCTCCTCTTCCTCCCTCTCGTACGATCGGTGCCGCAAAACATCTGCTGTGGTCAAAACCCTGGCACATGTACAAGCCCAGGCGCCTCTACACAAACGTTGCTTCTGTAGCTTAAGCATCAGCAGTGCGAAGAGGAAGCAATATATATATAGATATATATATATATATATTGATACGCACCGAGAGAGGGACGTCCTCGGCATTAGGTGAAAGGAAAGTAGAAAGAAAAGACACATCATATTGGTGTCTTCGGGTGATAGTTTATGTGTGCACGAGCACAGAATTTATTTGTTTGAATATATATATATATATATATATATTTCTACGACCCTCTCCCCAACACCTCACACGTAGGCACACACCATATTACATCTGCATTCATTACCAGAGTGTTGTTGTTGATCCTGCGTTCAAACCAAAAGCGGTCCAGCACTCACGCGCGCACGCCCAATATCCCCTGAAGAGAGAGAAAGCCCAAGATTAAGATACAAACACAGGAGGCGTGACACAGCTGCGAGTGTGCCTGCGTGCGCTCGGACGTTGGTAAGAGTGAGCGAAACCCGACAACAAAGACACTGAACGGGACTGAGTAATCCACGAAGGGAGGGAGGGGGGGTCTTATTGAGTGTCTTCGTAGGGCGGTGCAACAAACAGACACCGTCACAACCCACCTCTTCCTTTTTTTTTTTTGCGTGTGTGTGTGTGTTTCTCTGTGTCTCCCCAGTCCCCCGCAATGTTCCAACAGGATTTGAACGGTCCCCTCAAGCGTACTCGTGGTGCTAGTAAAAATAGTGAGGAGGATCGTCCGCAGGCGCAGCAGTTGCTTCGCCACCAAAGCCCTCGTGGGGAGGAATACGGCAGCGGCTCTGAGAGCCACACCACCACCAGCACTGTGATGGTCCAGCAACAACAACAACAACAACAGCAGCTTTATGTAGATCCCACTGTCAGCACATCACACGTGACGACGCGAAGTCACCACTATGCTGATCCTGCTTCGCAGAACGGTGGCACTGAAAATGAAGAGCAGCAGGCACATGGGATATACAGCACTGTCCACAGCGAGGTAGAAAGTGTATCAGTCCACTCCGATTTGTACGGACACAGTAGCGGCTCGGCCTGCACAAGTCGATCACGTGCAAGCAGCAAAAGCAAATGTCGAAGCCCCCCCTCCCCGCTCGCATCACACGCAGCGTCAGCGTCGACGTCGTCATCCTACAGTAATGAAGAAGATGAGGATACAGAAGATGACACAAACGAAAAAGATCCACGGAACTACGTCGAGGATGTATCAAAGAGGTACCCCATGTTCACCGAGGCGTACGCAGATAAGTTCCGACGTGACGCCACGCCTTTCATTCGCGTGGTAGAGGTGGACTCCGTAGAATCGATGGCCTCCTCCTCGACGCGGATGCCAAAGGGCAATGACGGTGCCCCTTGTACGCGTGAAAAGCAGTTTGTACTGTATGACACATACCTGTACCAACGAACACTGGGCAAAGGAACATTCTCAAAGGTAGTGCTAGGCATAGCACCGCCGTGCTCGCCGGCGCTGGCGAATCAAATTTCTGGTGATGTACCAGCGCGTGTGGCGCTAAAGGTGTTCCGGGACAAGGAGGAGTACATCGAGGCGTGCTGGGACGAGTTCACTATTCTCAACTCCATCTGCACAGACCCACCATCAGTAACACCGGAGGAAGCAACAGTGGCAGCAGCAGCAACGGGACACCGCAACGGTACAGCCCCATCGCCGTACATATCCGTTCGCTCTGTGGTGATGTTCACAGCCTCTACATGTGGTATCAAGCAACAGTACTTCGCTGATCAAGGCGGCTTTCTCGTGCCCATGGGCTACGTTGCACACCCGGTACATCCGGCCATCGTCTTTCCCGTGATGGGGCCAACACTCCTGAACGTATTGAATACAATTCGGCAAAGGAGCAAGGAAGTCACGCTCGCCGCTCGGCGCAAGAGGCTGCGGACCGAGGCACGGATGGAGAAGCGCACCTGCAGCGGCGGCGCCTCCGCTAGGGGAGACGTCCAGCAGCCCTCCCAGCAGCAGCGCCGGCGCGTGTACTACCGCGGACTTCCCCTTCCACTCCTCAAGGCGGTGCTGTACCAAATATTGACCTTTCTGCAGTTTATCCACTGCCGCGGCGTCGTGCACACCGACTTGAAGCCAGAAAACATTCTTTTTGAGTCCTCCAGTGTCCTCTCCGTTGACGTCGCCATTTATCATGCCCACTACGTCCGCCGCACCGGCGAGGCCGCTGCTAATCCCCCGACCTCCGCCACCGAGTCGAAGAAACGATCCAATGACGGCTTTAAGTTTCACAGCTCCTCCCTTGAGCAGCGGGCCCATCGAGATGAGCAAGGAGCTTTGAACGCTGCAGCAGTCCCCCCATCCTCACAGCGCGGCGCCACCGGCCCTACTCCTGAGCATGAGGGACTCAAAGTGTCGCCGCTGGAAGTGCCACGTGTGAGTGTCGATGGAGCGGCCTCGACGTCGTCAACAGGCCTCAGCACCCTGCCCGTCGACGCGGCCGATTGCCGAAAGAATAACCTCACACCTGCGCACTACGTTCGGGTTCCGTTGCCCGTGATGAACAGCGTGCGTGTCGTTGACCTCGGCGCTGCGCAGTTCCTCTCTACCTTCCGCGACCGTAGCCCCATTCCAGGCTATGCGCATGTCCCTGTTAGCTACAGCCACATCCAGACCTCACACTATCGTAGCCCGGAGGTGCTGCTCGGGTTCGGGTGGAACACGTCGGCCGATATATTTTCTTTGGGGTGTATGATACCAGAACTTCTCACAGGTGAATGCCTCTTTATGCCGAACCACACGATGGAGCACCTCGCCATGATGCAGCATGTCATCGGAGCCTTTCACGACAAGGACGGTATCCGCAGCGGAACAGCAACAAACCTGCGCAGTGTCTTCGCATGCGACATGCGCACATTTTGCCATTACTTCACTCTCCAACCAAACAACCGCGATTTCGATCTCAAGTGGCCTGTCTCCAAAACTATGGTGCATGAGCAGGCGAAGCAGCAGCGCTTCGCGTCGGCGGCAAGTGGAAAGGCGGAGGAAGGGGAGTTGGAGCCACTTGAAGAGACGTTGCCAGCGGACATCGACTACGTGATGCAAAAACCTACTCTGGACGAAATTCTGGCCCCACTACCAGATCTGTTAGATCTAGCTCGGCGCATGCTTCACTACCACCCATTCAAACGCATCACGGCAGAAGAGGCTTTGAAGCACCCCTTTTTCCGTAACATGTAGAAGTCACACAAACACACCTTCCGCCCCCCCCCTCCCTGAGAGTTTCCTTTATTTGTGTATTGTATGTGTGATAGACTTGTGGGGAGGAGGGTTCAGGATCTGTTAGTGATGGTGGTGTATAAAGAATAACATGTCAAAGCCTCCCCCCCCCTCCCTCTTATTTGATCACGTGGGTCCTGTCTGTCTGTCTGTGTGTCTGTGTGTGTGTGTGTGTGTGTGTGTGTGTGTGTGTGTGTGTGTGCCAACTGAGAAAAAAAACAATTTTGCTTCTCTTTTGGGTTCTCCTCAGCGATTCTTTTCATTTATATCCCTGTACAACACACTCTCCCTCTCCCTTCCTCAAATATTAACCAAATAATTTCAGGAGGGGCAGAGAGAGCATCATACATGAAAAAAAAAAAAAGGTAATGTGTGTCTGTGCTTGTGTATGTCTTTATTGAACAATGCGACAAATGCTCTGGAACGAAGGAGACAGAAATATTTTTAAACGACACCCTTTGAAGTGGTAAAAGAAGTCGACAGGTGAACAAGCGAAGGCGCCATCTGATGATGTTAATCAAATAGATGCATGCTCAGATGGCCATCGTAGAGACTGACCCTTCTTTCACGCGCTCCGTGAGTGCTCTGTGTGTCCCTTCTAGGGTGAGTAGCGTGGCGAAGCCGTGGTAGTGACTTCACCCCTCCGCCTTACAATAATAAACTCGATCTCCTCGACTGAACTATCCTCATTCTCTCTAACGCGGGCGGTGTTGTCTTCGCTCCGTCTTCTCTTATCCATCTCTACCCACGCGCACCGCTGCCCACCCCACAATTATTTCCACCTGCAAAAGGATAGATAAAAATCTACGCTACATAGGAAGGAGGAAGTATGCAGCCGGTGCAATCCAATCCCAGCCTCATGGGGCTGTCCCAATCGGAGGCGGTCATCCTCTCCGAAAAACTTAACCACATCAACCATGAGGGGTTTGAGTACTGTATGAAGAAGTGCATCACACATTACGGAGATGACGCCATCCCATATCATCCCGGTGAGAAAGCATGCCTCGACCGCTGCATCAGCAAAATTCGTAATGGCATGTACATGGCTATTGATCACAAAAAAGATTTTGAGACAAAGCTGCGCAGCGGCGACCTACCCTACCAGTGGATGAAGGACGCGGCAGCAGGTAACATGTGAGTTGCGCCAAGAAAAAAGGATAGCAACACGCACACACGCGTGAGCTCCATTCCCCACATGCATTCATGCCACCAACAACAAATAAGAAAACACACGTACTAGAGTTAACTCAAACCATCCAGCAACGACTTATTCGTTCGTCATGTTTTTTTCTTTCCTCATGTGGGGGAGGAGCGGAACTGTTCATAATGGATCGACTCTGCGTGTGCGCACCCGCCAACACCAACCGCTTCTCTACCGTCTCGCTACCTCCGCCTCTCGTCTGCTCATCCGCTACGACACCCGTATTCTCTTCTGCTACCACTACATGTAGATAGCGCAGGGTGCGACGGTCCAAGAGTCCCGCTTGACGACACATAGAAAAACTACTACCGCCTGTCGAAGACACGTTTCCCCATACACTGTAGGAAGCGGTGCTCCTCCACCGCCCCTCATCCGTCCCATTCCCCCTTCTCCTACCTTACCCTTCTCCCCTCTTTCCCCCACTCACCTTTCCAGCAGAATTACACATACGCCCACTCCCACGGTCTGCACCCCACCCTCACACCCTCGAGGTGTGGCTGACCCCTTGCGTGTCCCCTTCCCCCCTCCTGCCCTCCCACCGAGAGCCGTGCACCTCACCAGCAGCCCCACATGATGTGTAACACGCAACACTCCGATACCGCTGAGTATGCATGTGACTGACACAATATTGCGGACTGACACAGCGGCTGCTGTGGGTGGCTCTGGTGCTGCGGTATCGGTAGTGCTGCGTGAACAACCACAACCACAACCGCTGCCCCCTGGCCGCCACGCACACGCGCGCACACGTGACGAGTACCCAACACACAACTAGGTAAGAGCCGTCTGAACGACAAACCTCCGTCCTGTAGAAACATAGCACCTGGGGCCTGCCGCCGCAATGGCAGTGCCCTGCGTCTGATGTGCTTGCGTCAGTGCGAGGCACCACGCCCACACATCCTGTCTGGTGTGCGTAGCCGAGTGAAGAAGCCGTACCCCGCAACACCACTATCGG
>CM007345.1:576800-605107 GCA_000333855.2 Endotrypanum monterogeii | reverse complement strand
GCGTGGCGCCACGCCCGCGCACCCTGTCGGGTGTGCGAAGCCGAGTGAAGAAGCCGTACCCCGCAACACCACTATCGGGGGCTGTGGCGCCGACACTCGACGAGAACCAACGCGCGCACGCGTCTACCTCTGCCTGCCTGCCTCTAGCGAATGCGTCTGTTAGCTTGCGTGCGTACGTGTATGTATGTGGCCCGCCCCCCTGTCTGTGCAAGTGATGAGAAGACTTATGCTACTGACACCTCTTCTGATATTTTTGGTGACGAGCACACATTTGTATAGTTATCCCTGTCTGACCGCACGTACATGGGCGAGGCGCCACCGGAACACACACATACATACCGCTCTTTCTTATCCACCGTGTGCCCTTGTCCAACACCACCCATGTGATGAGCCAATTATGTTTCACTCTTGTCTGAACTACCCGTTGTGATTACACATACACCCTCGAGGTGTGGCTGACCCCTTGCGTGTCCCCTTCCCCCCTCCTGCCCTCCCACCGAGAGCTGTGCACCTCACCAGCAGCCCCACATGATGTGTAACACGCAACACTCCGATACCGCTGAGTATGCATGTGACTGACACAATATTGCGGACTGACACAGCGGCTGCTGTGCATTCAGTTGTGAGCACCTGCCGGGGGAAAGGCGGGATTAATTTGTGGTGTCTGTAGACGTTTCGTGTTTTTTTTGGGAGAGTGGACCTGAACGCTGGGTTGCTGTGATGGTGAGAAAGGACATCGGAGATGGGCCAATTAGGTGAATGGCAGGAATTGGTGCAGGGATGACTTATGTGATAACCGACGCTATGTTTTCTATCTAGTGGAACTGTTTTTTGTGCTTTGGGTGCGAGGAGGTGTTTTTTTTTACCTGTGGAGGGTGTCTTGGTAGAAGAGGCGCACAGGTTGATAAGGAACTTTCACCGGAGTCATTCTGATTCTGTTTTTCTTGACGCCGTTGGAGAAGAGCAGTTGGGTAACGTCGGCGTTGCCACTCTCTTTTCATGTCTATCGTAGCATTGATGGCTTGATGCTTCTCGCATATCCATTTCTCTTCTTTCTGCTCGCCTCTGCTTTCGTTTTCGGGTCTTTGATTTGCACATGGGGAACGTACTGGATATGCCAAGTAAGGGATCGTTTTGTATTGTTAGGGTGTAACCACACGTGAGCTCTCTCTTTGTTTCTGTATCTGGCTGTCTGCGTCTTCTCATATCTCCTGCTGCAAAAAAAAAGTATTTATCGACTTCATACCTGTGACCTTCCTCTCCTGTTGCTCAAAGCAGTTTTTCCCGCTGGAACTGAGGCTATGTCACTGTATTATCGGGGAGGCGCTGGTGAGCGTGGCCGTGGACCATTTGGAGGTGGTGGCGAAGGCGGAACCCGTCGTGGCCGTGGTCGTGGACGCTACGCAGATGCCCTATGTGGAGTCGACATGGATCGAAACCCTCGGGAGCAGCGAAATGAGCTACCCCGACCAGACTCCTCTTACGATGACGATAGCGAAAGGGGCAGTGTGATGTGCAACGGTATCGCGCAACCCCATGCAGATACGCCCATTCCGCTGGATGCCCTGGAGTCCTTTCTTCGAGGTATCGACGGCAGTAACTACAGCCAGCTTAAGCAACTGACGGGTCGTACGTACAGCCTCACGCGACAGGTGAGTCCAGATCCTGCATCCGTGTCGATACGCTTCATCCGCATCCAATCAGACCCCTTTGCCCCCGGTAGTCAGGTGTGTGTGACCGTGTTGACACCCTTTCCAGTCCATCCGCTGCTCCACTCTCCTCAGGCGACGCCGCCTGGTGCCACCACGGCAACTCCGCACTCTCACCTTTCGTTGGGGGATGTCGCATGCCGTCGTGTGGCCGCGGAAGATTTTCTCCTTCGCTGTGTAAAGGCTGGCTTGGCGGCTGGCCGGCACGCCACTGGCGCGGTGCAGACGATTCACCAATCGCAGCATGTGCTGCCCCGCAGTGCTGTGCAGCTGATGGATGTGAGCGAGGAACGCGGTAGCCGGGGAGAATGGGCCGGTCGGATCGATGTTTACCTCCGCGTGAAACTTCCCGGCCACGGGCGGCGAATCGACTCTCGAGGCATTCAGCAGATACTTTTCTCCGAGGTGCTGCCCGTCTTCCGGACGAACGTGCTTCACTGCGACAATTATGCCTTGTGGGCACACGTCACGAGTGTGCATGACCAGGAGTGGCTGCGCGCCCAACTACGAGGCCGCGGCTTGGCAGCGTTCATCGCCGATGGTGCCGTACTGCCACGCGCAGCGGGCAACTCGGACAAACCGCTGAGTGGCCCCAGCGTTGTCCCGTTCTCCTCACCGGACACTTTACGGCACACGTTTGATCTCCCGTATTCAGGCCGGTCCATCAGTGGTGCGGGTCTGCCGCTTGGCCTCACTCTCATCGCTGGCGGGGGGTTTCACGGCAAGTCAACCCTTTTGAGGGCACTAGAGCTCGGTGTGTACAACCACGTTCCTGACGATGGCCGCACGTTTGTCGTAACGGATCCGACCGCGGTCAAAATTCGTGCCGAGGACCGCCGTGCCGTGCACGGAGCTGACATATCGCCCTTCATCACAAACCTGCCTTACCGTGACAACACCACCGCCTTCGCCACCGCCGATGCGAGTGGGAGCACGAGCCAAGCCGCCAACATCATGGAAGCTCTGGAGCTGGGCTCAAAGGTGCTGTTGCTTGATGAGGACACGTCGGCAACGAACTTCATGTATCGCGACGCGCTCATGGAGCAGCTCGTCCCGCGCACTCAGGAGCCAATCACCTCATTTGTGCATCGTGTAGGTGACCTGATTCACAACCACGGCGTCTCAGTGATTTTGGTGGTAGGAGGTTCGGGGCAGTACTTTCCCATGGCGAATGTCGTGTTGGTGTTGAACGCGTACAGGGTGACGGACGAAACGAACCGCGCCAAGACCATCGCAACTCAGGCCACCAACGAGAGGAACAGTGGGCTTGTGGAGTCTGCAACGCCGCCTGCAACGTCAGTCTTCCGTCTGCCTCCTCGGCGGCGCTTTATGTATGCTGAGACGTTCGATAAACTTGTCGGGCGCGGTCAACACCAGCACCACAGCTACGGAGCCCGCGACCACGGCGGAATAGGGCGAGGCATCAAGATCAGCGGGTCTGGCATTGATCATATTCGAATGGCCGACGAGGACATCAACGTGACGCTTGTGGAGCAGCTGGTGGAGGAGGGCCAACTGAATGCCATCGCGCAGTGTCTCGCGATGCTCTACGATAACGGCAGTGTGACTGCAGAGCAGTGGCAACGAGATGTCGGCCCCCGTCCTAAGTATCCCCCATCACTCTTGAAAGCCCTCTCCGCTGATCCTCCTGCGACGGCGTCGACTGTCTCCGACTTTGGTCGACTCGTGTACAACTGCGAAGGACAGCTCCGGCACGCACGACTAGAGCCGCAGACGCCTTCATGCTACCTTCCTGCTGGGTTCACCGCATTGCCCCGCGTTTTTGAAATCGGAGCAGCGCTGAACCGTCTGCGCACCCTCGTCACTACCTGCAAGTGAAGGGGAAATACTTGTGAAAAAAGAGGGAAAAGAAATTGATGCATCCAGTCAGGAAGCAGTGAAACATATCATCACTCCTCTTTTCGCGATGGGGGGGGTGCACTCGAGAAACAACACTTGGGTAGAGGGAAAAGAGAAGGGAGAAGTGATGCTAGTCAGTTGGTCCATCGCAATATCGGGTATTCACCGTTGATAAGTAGAGTAAGCGATAGAAAGCAGGAGACATGCAGAACATCAGGCAGAGGTGTTGTGAGGTGGATGGGGTGGCTGTCGCTGTGGTTCCCGCCCCGCACCCCCCCCCGACAGTCATTCACGCACACAGATAGCTCTTCGGGACTTGTGTTTTCACTACGTGACTATCGAAAAAAAAAAATACACGAAATATTTTTTTTTTCAACAATCGTCTTCGTCACAATAAACTTCCACGAGACGCGCACTGATCTTAACCACTGTATGTGTGTGTGTGTGTGTGTATACTGGGGTTGTAACTTCGCACGCCCACCTTCTTTTCTCCACTGCAGAGTAGTGTCTCCAAGTGCTCAGGAGCGTCTTCACAGCTGCTTGCACCCATCCTTTTCTCATTCTTCCCCAACTCATCATCAACTTTTTTCGTACACCACCAGGGAAAAAGGGAGAGACAAGGAGGAATCCCCCCATTTCAGAGTTTCTCATATTATATAGAATACATCTATGTGTATACACACGCAGAGTACTATCTCGATAGTTTTTCTTTTTTTTTTACTTCCTAGGCATGTCGCACTCCGCCCCCAACCCGTTCGATCGGGCCGATGTCTTCAAGCTCTACGAACACACCCAGGCTGCCTCTACTGCAGAGAATAGCGAAAGCAACGACAACGCGCCTATAACAGAAGCGCAGTACACCGCACTCCTGCGTATGATGGCGGAAAAGTTGAGACTGTCACCCGCCGAGGCCGAGCGCATTTTTCAGCACTACAAAGACGAATCGGTGGATGGTGAGGCGACGGATATGTGTACACTCACGAAGCCGTCACAGCCCCCCCCTCTCTGCGCCCACCTCTCGCGTGAAGACGTCATGGCGTACTACGGGGCTCAACCTCTGGCTTGCACAATCCCCGATGTGCGGTGCTGCGATGCCCGGGAGATGCATGAACAGAAGGCACTCCCAGCGCCTTGCCGCGGCCCGCACGTACACTGTCTTCACTGTTTTCGGCAGAGCATCGACAATGCACGACCACCTGGTCGAGGGGTGCCGCCGCCGATCGTTGCCGACTACCGCGACAGCGCAAGCCTGCGGGCGCATTTGGACGAGCACCGGCAGCTCTACGCGACGTATCTTCACATCCTGGATGATGACAGTAGAAGTGATTTGGGCACAGTGAGCGAGGTACTCGACAATGATAGCCTTGCCGCGTGCGAAGCCGCGGCCGAGGAAGCGGGCCGTCATACTTGTTTCATGGCCTCCCTGGGAACTGTGGCTTGCCCTCTACTTGTTTTCTACTGTGCCGAGTGCGACTATTTTGCCCCCCTAGCTCTCTTTCGCCGCACAAACGTTGCAGCGAACAGCACAGACACAACGGGCTCTGACACGTGGGTGTCAACAGAAGGTGCAAACGTGGTGCTAGGTCGACTCCTCCTGAGCTGCCACGTACTGTACATGTTCGACGCGCAGCGCTTCAGCCACCAAGGAAGCAGTGACCGACACCTCCTCTACATGTTCAAGCCTGTTCTCTTCTCAGTGGAGACGGAGTGGTCCCTTATCGAGGAATACGAATCAGACGCTGAGTGCACCTATGCCGCGGTGGTGCTGCCGAACGCGAGTGTCGCTGGTGACCCCCCTCAGTTACTCCTGCGAGAAGACGCCGAGGGAGATGCCTCAGACGCAACGCCGGTGTCAACACGACTCTCTCCGGTGGTGATCGGCTTTGCTATGGAGTGGAAGTCAGCGGAGGCTCTACAGAAGAAAGTCTCGATGGTCCTCGAGCACCACAGGAGAGCAATAGCGGCTTGTCCGCAGGAAGGCAGAGAACCGTCCCCCTCTTCGTCCAGCTTGCCGGCCTTCCACGTTGCGGCACGGAGGGTATACATTGTGGACACGGGAAAGTGGGAGGTGGCGCAGGTTCTCTACCACCAGCTCTTGCCAGCTCACGCTGAGCTGCCACAGAGCTACGAAGACAAAGCAGATGAAGGAATTCGGGTGCAGGAGATGTATGAGGTGGATGTGCCGATGCCCGCGTGGGCGGATGCGACCATCAGCGAGGACGAGCGGAACGCAGTGGACACATGGAGCGGTGAAGGAAAAATGGGAGAGAGCTCTGCCGCCGCATCGAACGATGCGCTTGACATGGATGGCTGTCCCTATTCGATGGAGTCGCGTACCATCGACTTCTTCACACGCATGATGGCTCTAGCCAAAGCCATGAGGGAAATGGCTGCATGGCGACTCTCCATTGACGAAAACAAAGACCCATCGCTGCTGTGACGGCAACGATGGGTGGAGTGATGATTGCACGGCGATGTGAAGTGAGCCCAGAAGCAATTAGGGTGTGGCCAAACCCCGTATCCCTTCCTTGCTCGCTGATATGCTCACGAGATGAGTCTGGCGGGAAGCTGGGAAAGATGCTCCCCAAGAGCGACAGCGTCTTCCTCATTCCCCCACCCTTCGTCTCTTCTCCCTCCCCCTCCCCATTCACCCAGTCTAACCCAACGTCCGGCACAGGGATACGAATTTTTATGTCGGGGAGATGAGGCTTCCATTCCCACTGTTTCTCTTGAGTACGCCATCGTGGCTCTGGTACTGGGCCTATGCATCTTCAAAGCTGCAGCAATCGGTGTTCCTTAAGCCCCTCTTGTTTTCCCAACCCGTGTAACACCACACAATCACCACCCTTCGCTCTCGGGCTACCAGAGAAGCGACGCCCCTTGAAAATATCTGCGTAGTAGCGAAATTGGGGCATCGCACACGCTGTCTCAAAGCGCGGCACGGGGAGAATGCGCGATGAAGGGAGAGCAAGAGGAACACATACATCCAGCCCCCCCCCTCCCTCCTCCTCCTCCTCTCTTTCTTCCATTCTTTTCGAGGCGATCACATCCATGCACACACACACACACACACCTTAACCTATCGCAGCTCCACTTCCTGCTCCTCATTTCCTCGCTCTATTCTGCTATACAAGTGTTTTTTTTTTGCTTTTTAAGACTGTTCTGCATTCTCGATTTCCCTCGTAGTTCTGACCCCAAAAATAATATCCAAGTGACGTAGAATTTGGCACTGCGTCACCCCACTCTCTTTTTGTTGTCGTTTTTGTTTTCGTTGTGCTTGTTCCTCATCGTCTCGTCTCCCCGCTCCCCTCCCCTCTCCGAGCTCAAGGGATCAAAATCGGCAGGTGCAAGTAGAATACACAAACACACACTGACGCACGGTTACCTACGCCCCACCACAGCGGCGCGTATACAAACCCACGATACCAACCGCGTCGTCGGGACTGGGGACTGAGGGGGTGACCAGCCATTCGCAGCGCTGGATGCTGTGAAGTAAAAAAAAAAAGGAGAGAAGTGGTACAAAAGCAACGAGGACACAAAGGAAGAGGACTCGACTGTCTCGAAAATGAATCCGTCGTGGAAGCGCCCTGCATATGAACCGCAGCCGCGGCAGCAGCAGCCGGTAACACCGGTGTTCTCTGGTGCAGATGGCACTGGAAGCAAAGCCACTGGTCGCGACAATACGACTCTTCCACCTCTTTCCACCAAGTCAAAGACTCTGGTGCACACCCTTCAGGACCGGACAGGATCTGCCGTGGGTAAAACACGGGACAGTGAAGGGGATGCTGAAACGTATCCTTCCCCCCTAGAAGTGAATCAAACCTACCCCGGGCCCCGACAGACAACTGTGACGCAGTCCATGGCGCTGGCGGTGGTGCCTTTCACGGGCACCAGTGGCGAAGGGATGAGAAGCGACGGCGTCGGTGTCACTCAATCGCAAAATGCTGACCCCAGAAAACAGTGCTCCGAGCAGTGCGACAACGACACCGGCAATAGTGATGGTAGTGTGGCCTACTACGCTGGATGCCCTTCGTACACGAAAATGGCGCCGTTGTCGCTGAGCACGAAGCGAGTGTGCCCGCACTGCCTCCGCCCCTACGACATGCTTGACGAAATGAAAAACACATTTGACCAGTCGATGTTTTTCCGCACCAATGAAGCGACGCCACCGCCATCGCTGCCACCCTCCACGACTCACACAAGACTCCTCCTACCGCCTTCACCAGAAGGAGATATACAGCAGAAGCAACCACCAACATCCCCGAGCCTGAACGTGGCGGATGTAGGGAACGGTGGGAATAGCGCTGGACTTCTGCTATGCAGCAGGGACAATGTGGCTCCTGGGTTCGACGAAGAAGTTGCTGATAGCACCAAGAGCAGCGGAAACTACATGACGAGCCTTCATCCACCAGCTGCTGCCTTCACCTCACACTACTTCCGTGCTCTACCCCCACCTGCAATCATGGCGACGGCAACCCGTGGCGTATCGGCGCCGCTTGCGATCGAGGACTACCACCCATCGCTGCTGCTTGGCAACACAGAAAGCGCCACTGACCAGACGAGGCAGCCGCTCGCCGTGACCACCGACTCTGCTGGTGTGACTGGAGACTCGGATGAGACGGTGGTGTATAATGTATCTTCCACTCGGTACTACTCCTATGTGAATCCCACTGCCGGCACAGCAATACGTTCGCAGCTAGCATTGCTCCAGCAAGAGAACAGCGATGAGGAGGAGATGTCGCCAACGTTCGAGAGCGGCTCGCCCCTATACTCGCCCACATACATGACCCCATCACCGAACAACGGCTACTACCGTCACTACTTCAAGGAGCTGCGGCTACTAGGTCGTGGCACCTACGGGGGGGTTTACCTCTGTCGTCATATAATGTGCGGTGTCAACCTGGGAGAGTTTGCACTCAAAAAGATTCCAGTTGGTGACAAAACTACTTACTTGAAGTCAGTGTTGCGTGAGGTGCGCATCCTCGAGGAGGTACGGCGACATCCCAACGTGGTTGAGTACAAGCACAGCTGGGTAGAAGAGGCGCAGCTCGCTGACTTTGGTCCCCCCGTGCGCTGCCTCTTTATTTTGATGGAATACGCGTCCGCCGGATCGCTCGACACCTATCTGGAGCGCTACGGTAACAATCTTTCCACGCTCGCTGTGTGGTATTTTTTTCTGAGCTCTGTGGCAGGCACCGCTCACCTGCACGACAAACACATATTGCACCGTGACTTGAAGCCGCAGAACCTTTTGCTCGTCGCAATGCAAGACCGTCCACCACGCGTCCTGGTTAGCGACTTCGGGACAGCAGCAGTACTGGAAGAGAACTTCTATGACAGGTCCGGTGGCACAGGTACACTGGAGTACATGGCGCCGGAGCTTTTCGAGACGACAGCCTCTCCACGCGGAGCAAATGAGCGTTATATAAACCATCACACCATGGCCTCTGATGTATGGTCGCTGGGAATGGTGCTGCATTACCTCGCCTTTGACAGAACCCTTCCGGAGCGTCGCGAGGACGGAAGTGTCGATCTTGATAAGGTGCGTCGCACCACCAACGTCAGGCCACCTGAAATGCTTCGACTCCTGGAGGCCATGCTGCAGCTCGACAGCTCAAAGCGGCCAAGTTGCAGTGACATCCTCGGCTCTCCGATGGTGCAGTCCATCATGCGCATATTCAACAAAGATGACTTCAGCCAATGGCACCTATCCGTTCAGCAGCAGCAGCAGCAGCAGCAGCACGTAGCCACCTCGCCGTCCGCAATGCTTCCCTTGAGGCGCCCGGCTGGCTCACATATATCAGACTCAGCTCCTAGAAACGCACCGATGAATGCCCCAGTATCCTCGAGCAACGTGTACAATGACCTGCCCTTTGACGCTCACCACAACAACAGGAAACTCGTTACCGTTGTCTCCTCCTCCTCCTCCGGGGGTGGCATGCCACCCAACCGTGTGACAGCAGTGGATAAGAACAAAGCCCTCCGTAGCAGTCGTGTGGAGCTCCTCTCAACGTCAATATTAACGGTTCACTCACCAGTTACGACGCACGGTGTGACGAGTGGCGGCAGCGGCAGCGGCAGCGGCAGCACCTCTAACCCCATCACAGGAAAGCTGTTTCCGACTCGCTCCTCTTCCACCGCGGCGGCTCAACGTGGCAAACAGCAGCAGCAAAGCTCGCGTGTGGGGTCCGGATCGCCGCAAGCGCGCGTCTCCCCAACCACGGTTCAGTCGTCAGGCTTTCCGCAGCCGCACCGGGCCGACGTTGCTGCGCAAACGGATCCCGTGGTGATTGTGGAAGAGTAACACCTGCACAAAAGAGGAAATTCTCTAGAAGGAAGAAGCAGTAACAATGTAAAAGAGGTTCGTCGCTTTCGACCAACGCAGCTTGATCTGACCCACATGAGGACCCCACCCCACCCACCCACACACACACTTCCTTCCTCTCCAGTCGGTGAATAGCTTTCTTGAGGTGACTGGTGTGCACTGCCCATAGCTGCTCTGGTATTGCATCATACACCAGTGTACCTACCCCTCCCTCCCCCCCCCTTTTGCTCTTGCTCCTATGATGCTCGTATATATATGTATATATATATATATATATATATATATACGAACGAAGAAACAGCACCTTGTCATCAGCACGGCAACATTCAGAACCTTGTGCCTCGCCCTTCCTCCGAGGTGAAGAAAAAGAGGGGTAGCCTTGATCGGGTAGGTATTTGACTCCTTCGGCCTCTGCGACTGAACTACGACCACCCTCCCGCTACCTTCCTCCCTCCCCCTCCCCCCCCCCTCCTCCTACTTCTTTCCCACGACGGCGACCTCCCTTTTCTGTACTAGGAGGGAAGGTCACATATGCCTTGATCCACATACAAACATACACGCACAACACTACCACACACGGAAGTACCCCAAGAGGCACCAATGAAAATCGCGTCCTACTCTCTCAAGTCCCTCATAGAGCCACTCATAGACCTCATTCACGGAGACCTAGTACTGGAGGACACCTGCTGCCAGCGCGTTGCACATGCGCTTGCTGAGCGTCATGACGCGGCGCTGCGCCACGTCATCACCAGCCGCGCCCTCCCTGATGGACTCGAAAGGGCGATTGAAGCATACTTGGTGCGAAGTTATCTACTGAACACACCGAAGCTTCTCACGCAGTCGCCGCAAGTGACGCAGATGTTGCAGCGATTAGCAGACACCCTCATCGAATCTGCTCAATCCCTCAAGGACCTACAACAGTACGGGGAGCGTGCGGCAAAAAGCGTGCGCAGCAAAGGTGAAGGAGCGCTGGCGAAGTTGGAAGAGGACGTCCAAGTGGACTGGGAGACTGCATCCCAACTGCTGGCCATGTCAGGGGAAACGATCAAGGAGGATGTTGCCGCTCTGCAAGTGCAGCCAGAAACACCGCGCTGTGCGCACCTTATCAACACTCTCGGAGAGGTAGTTCTTGGGTATATCATGTGCGCTGCCCAGGAGTGCTCGCAGCAGGCCCAGGAGTACCTCGACGGCGCATCGTGGTATGACACGCGGGCGGCGCACTCCTCCTATCATGCAGCGCTTCACCAATTCGTGAAGTCCGCCCTCGAGCACCGAGAGGCGCGCAAGCGCGAGCGGGAAGCGGCGCAGGAGGCAGAGGTTCAAGCTCTTCTCTTCGGTGGTGACGACAGTCCCACGGCACCAATCGCAGGCAACAAATGCGAAGACGATGTGGAGGAGGAGGAGTCGATTAGGGTCTCTGAGGACGACTCGCACGACGCCCATCCGACCCCATATGAGTCCTCTGACGCTGACTTTGCTGCACAGGTGCAGGCCGCCATGAAAAGCCCACCCCCCTCCTCACAACCCCCGTGGCAGCCGCGCCCTCCAGTGAATGCTACCCGCTCGCACGTCACAATAAGTCCCAGGAAGGGGCGTCAGCTGCGCTCGGTGAACGACTCCGTCACAGAACAATATGAGGCGCTGGTGCAGATGACTCCGCCCCCGACTCGAGGGAAAAAAGAGCAGCCGAGGCGAATGCCATCCCTTACACCGCTCTCAAGCACCCGTGGGACTACCGAAGGGCAAGCAAGGTTATCGATCGAGCCCACATCCAGTCCAGAGATTATTGTTGATCCCTTCTCGCTCGGTACAGCTTCAAGCGCCCCCATAACGTCGGCTGGGGGAGGGACATCACACGTCAGCGATAACGACGATGGAGATCAAAACCCGCAGCAGAAAATGCACCGAGCGGAAACCGCTTTCATAAATGAATCAGCTATGAACGTCCGGCCCCTGATGGACCACGCAAACGACGACAAAGGCAGAGGGCAATCTCACGCTTCAACCAGCTCGACGTTGTCGTTGGCCTCCATGCCAGCCTCCACGCTCCCACTGGGTCCAAAGCCATCCCATGATGCCGGCTGCACGATAGACGACCCCGTCACAACAACAACTCTCAACGTATCAGATAACGTGGAGAGCATGCGATGGTGTCTTCAGAACCAAGACGCAGAGCCCCGCTCCTACTTTCTGTGCACCTTAACAAATCGGTTTGAGCCTTTTGTCGCGAAGGGATTTTTTTTTGAGTAAGCTGTCGGGGGAGGAGGAAGGGGGGAAGAGGGGAGATGCACTCGTCCACTGACAAAATAATGGAGATCGACCTGTGAGAGTCTTATCCCTAAGCGCTTATCTTTTATTCTCCCCTGACTGCGCCATCGCCTCAACGGCTCTGAATACACTGCTTGGGTAGTCACAACCAAAAGACAAATACATACACACACACACACACACACACACCTATTTCCGCTGTGGACTCTGCCATCCCCCCCCCCTCCTCCCCTCCCCTCCGCGTACTCCTCTCCACACTCAGCAGTCACACACCACTAAAACCACACGGCCCTGGCCGATCACTGTATCAGCCACCATCAGAAATCAAAAAGAGAGGGAACCTGACTGTGCGTGAAATGAAGGATGATGGCGGTGCAGAGCATCTTAAGGTGTGGGTCTTGCTGTTGGCTGTTTGTCAACTCACCGACACACACGCGTACTGCACCCTCCTCATAACTGCGCTCTCCAACCTCCTCTTCCTCGCACTCACCGACACACACACAAAAAGACTGGATTCTTTTTGTTAATCACCACCGCCTCGGCCCAGAGGCCTTACTGAGGGGGGTCACATCTTCCCCTTGCTGAAGCCTTGGTAGAGACCTGGCATGACAACATCAAGGAGAAAGGGAGAGAGGGTATTGCATGAACGAGGAGCAATACTTCCGTCGTCACCATCTCCTCCCTCTGCACACACACACACATCATGATCAGCCTGAGTGCCTACGCGCAGTACGTGTACCAGCACTCGTCGCCAGCAACAAGGGAACATCTGCAGCAAACCGTTTGGGGCCCACTCGGCCTCTCCTCTAAGAGGTCTGTAGAAACCGATACGGTTCCCTCGACGCAGGCACCTCGGAAGACCGCACGGCTGTCGCATGAGGCACTCTATGCCATCCCACCCATTACAACAAACGTTCGGTGTGTCGGCTGTCACATTAACGCTCACCTCGCTGATCCTCTCGAAGCGTCCTCGCGCTCAGCAGGGACATCAGTCTGCCCCCGCTTTGCATGTTCATCTTATCTCGCCGCCATCGGCCTTCCGTTCTGCTTGTCTGTGAATCCGCGAGAAGAACGGCTCACGTGGTGGCCTCCCCTCTGCGCCCTGAACACCCACCCCTCTTCTTCCCCGAGGAACACAACCAATACAGCAAGGGATGGTGAGCAGTCGAGTATACCTCTGATTGTGATCGTCGATGTTGGTGCAGCAGAGGCAGTGCTTCGGGGAAGCGACCTATACGCACCTGGTATCGTAACAACTTCACGCCCCTTCCATGTCGGAGAGCGCGCGACAGTATCCTTCTACGTTGAGCGTGTGGCCGGCGCGTGGGACAAGGAACAGTGCGCCAACACAGAAACACCGCACGGTCTAGCCTGCGCTCTCCCTAGCGGAGCGACTCTCTCTCCTGAGCTGTTCGAGCCCATCGACATGCACACTGGTCATGAAGACAAAAACCATCTCGTCGGAAGGCTAAGAAGCCGCTCGAACTTCCTCGTCTGCATCGGCAGCGGTGTGATGTGCATGGAATGGAAAAGGATCAAGAGTCAGTCGGCCCACGGCACGGCGCTGCGAATGGAATGGACACCACAGGGACAACCCTCTCGCACCACCCTGCGCGCACTGCTTGGTATCGCAAAAGACAAGGAATGTGAACCTGAGCCCCGTGACATGCTACATCAACTACCATCACCATCGAAAAGTGTACAAGTGCACAATGAAAGAGCAACAGATGTAATCTTTCTGCAAAACTACTCAAGTATGGTGCCGGTGGCGCTCCTGGTAGAGCACCTCCCACCAGACTCCCTGCGACGTGCGTGGGCACATAACGATGCAGACCAGGCAAAGATTCCCCCCCTGTGCACTGTCCTTGACGCTTGTGCCGCGCCAGGGGGCAAGACGAGCCTCCTGTTGTCCCTCCTGCAGAAGCGCGCCGACGAGGAGAGAAGTGCAAAAGCAGAAAGCGAAGGCTTTTCCGAACTCATCACAGAACCCTTCCGGGTGGTGTGCTGCGAGCGCAGTCGACCACGCCAAGAACAGCTGGTCAACCTCCTCCACCACCACTTCCCAACTGAGCCCGTTCTGCCGTCTGCGCCTCTCTCACAAAGGGAAGCCTCGGCTGCCGATGTTTCATATGTGAAACGTGTAGTGGAGTTTCATTGCGTCGACACCAACAAGTTCCTCAAGCACAAGCTCATCGACACGGCAAGAAGCAGCGGAGGCAATGTCGTATCGCACACGGACAGCTTTGATGCCGTCTTGCTCGATCCACCATGCACCGGTATGGGTCTGCGGCCAAAGCTGATGCCCCACATGCACACCATCGCCTCCATTCAGCATTCATCTGACTATCAGCGCAAGCTGTTTGATTCCTGCCTCCGACACCTCCGCGGCTCACCGAAGGTGCCTGGTGTACTCGTGTACAGCACGTGCACCACCACACTGGAGGAAAACGAAGCGAACGTTTTGTATTTTCTCCGCGCATATCCCTTTCTTCGCCTCGCCCGTGCCACGACAGCGACGCAGCGTGCCCTATGTGACCTCTCCGTGGTGCGCCGCTACGGCCCCCTGAAGAGTAGTGATGGAAAGCAGAACAGCACCTCTCCATGTTTTTGTCTCCTGCAAGACGAAATAACTGAGGTGCAGGTGGCCAAAGAACGAGCAACTGATGTAGACGGACTACCATCAACCGATCCGCTCCTGTTGCTGCGCTTCATGCCTCGCCCAACCGATATGTACGATGACCCGTCTGAAGACAGCGTGGGCTTCTTTGTTGCCGTGTTTCTCTTCCACGGTCACGCAGGCGCTTAAGAAGGCTTCTCTCTCTTCTTTTTTTTTTTTAGTATCACCACCAAACTAAAAGACCCTTTGAAATGGACGGCAGAGGAGAGGGAGGCACAGGAGGACAAAACGAGTCCACATGGGGAAGGGGGGGGTGGCTACGTGCCGATGAGCGCAGCTGTGTATAGCGTGACTCGAACAAGCTCAATACCGCCCTCCTAGTGGCAAACATCATTCCCGGAAATCTGTCCAAGAGCACCTCGGAAGGTACAGCGTGTAGAAAGGAAAGAGGGGAGAATGCTTCCCTCCTCTCTCTCTGACATAGCAACATGGCAAGGTGCCCCCGCCGCGGAGTTGCACCGTTGAGGGTGTTGCTTTTGGCAGAAACGTCTGTGAAATCGATAAGAGCAGTCTGGACAGTGTTTAGTGAAGGGACGGAAAAGGCGGTGGGGGGGGAGGTGACAGAAAAAAGGGGGGCATACATGTTGATGTACCCACTAAATACCACCTCTCCTCCTCTCTCTGACCACCCTGCCTTCACAGCAAATACGTCCTCGAACCGCATGGATCTCATGTATACTGCAGCCTCTCACTCTGGTCATACGCCATCAACACCAACACCGGTTTACAAAATATATTGTTTGGACATATTTTCCGATACCTATCCTGGATGGCTCATCTCTATCCACTTGAGCATCACATATGTCTAGAGGTGAATATTTATTTTTTCTCGCCCAACCCTATCACCTCGACCATCACCACTCTTTACTGTAGGCCCCCGCGCCACGGCTATCGTCGTCCGAGGCTCGTTCTCAGCCGACTCATTGCCTCGTCCGTCCTGCACCATCTTGTACATACCCCCATCACCACCACCACCACAACAACAACAACAATAGTAGTCGCGGCCGCATCCTGTGCTCATCAAGGATGGACCCAATGCGTGTGTGCACTCAGTCGACGCATGATGCACCCTCAGAGGAAATTCCGCTCCTTATTGAGGACTTCAGTTGTGCCAACAGTTTCGAGGAGCACGTCAGCGTAATAGAACAGTACCTGGCAACCTTGTTTGACTGCGAGCCCCTCTTGCAGCCTTTTCTAGTGGCCTCCACACCAGCGGCAAAGGGAAGCGACGTGCCTGCGCATGAAAGCAGCGGGTCACACCTCACAAGTGAGGCTGAAGCTTCCGTTTCCTTGGCCACGTCGCCCCCAACGACCTCGTCCCCTGTGTCTCTCTTGGGCGATGACCAGGTGCCAAACCCCACCACTGAATCGAGGGTGTTTGGTAAAACTATCCGCCTCTACGCGTCGTCCCTCAGCCCCTCCGCGGACGCAGAAACAAAGGCTACAGAGAGTTCGACATCGCTCGACAGAGACTTATCGATTGTGGTGGAGGTGCACGTCCGCGACGCTGTCCACCCCGTCACACAACAGTACTACACTCCGCTCTTCTTTCTCATCAAGAAGATCGCGGTCAGTGCGTCGTACCGGGAAACGGAAACCAACTATTTACTTTCTCTGTTATCCACGGCAGTGCGACAGATGCTTCTGCAAAAGAACCGGCTGCAGAGCCGTAGCCTTCGGTTGCGCCAGGCATCCACCGTCGCCGCCGCACTTGATTGTGTGTCCTCGGCACAGCGACGACAGACCACAGTTGCAGCTTTTCTGCCATCGCCGTTCTTCTATCAAGACGGGTGTGCGCCGTGCTTCGCCCCCGCTGGGGATGCTTACAAGCAGAGCTTTGTCGGTGTTTCTCCACCTCTACCAACCTCTGCCGTGTTGCCATCGATGCCAGCATCCCTGCCGCCGTCACCGTCTTCTCCGGCAATCAGTGCCATCGAGTGGACGCTTTTGCACCAGCGCAGCTTCACCACAAGATTCCTTGGGGATGCCTTTGGCCGAGCCCCAGAGAACTGCCAGAGCATCGCCGACTATATCGACCTCTTCCAGCTGCACATGGGGCAACACAGTCGCATACGCAACGACAACTTCGACGGAATCTGTGTCTCCCTCTGGAAAGAGTACTTACTACCGGTGCGGTGGAAATTTTACCCGTATGGACCACCTCCGCACGGAACGTCCAACAGCGACGGTGGTCGTCTATTGGAGGGGTCGTCCCTCACCTGGGAACACATTCTGCGTCGGGAAAACGAATACGCACAACTCCTGTGCGGCGCCTTCACACACAGCTTTGGTACGACCTCCCCACCGCCGAAGCACGTGCGATTTCACTTCCAGTGGAATCAGCTGCAAGATATCGAAGCTCAGGGGCCCTTCGATCAGGACAGCATCCTCGACCCCTTTCAATACGCTGTCGCCGCGAAAAACACCGGAACCATGAGTCCGACCGCGTTGGCGCTTAGTAGCGTTGCGGCAATCCAGGCAGCTCAACGTAAATGTTCCCTCACCGCACAGACGGTGGTGCGTGATGACAAAGATATCAAGCATGGTGTGAGCGAATACCTCCGCGAAATCTTGGCACAGGGCTATCTGGAGTGGCTTACAAACACCACCATAGGAGGGGCGCAAGGAACCGAACCTGCACACACCGAAAAGGAAGACCAGAGCGGACATAATGCAGTCAACCATCAAGCGCAGAAGACCGTAAACGACGAGGACAGGGAAAGCGATCCGAGTGGGCATAGCGGTGGCCGCTGCAGCGAGGCGAAGCTACGCGACTTGAGTACCCGTATTGTGGAATGGAAAGACTCCAAAGTCACTCTGCAGGAGTCTCTCATCCAGCGCTTTGCCACACTCCTGGAGCCAGAAGACGCCGATGCAGACACAGATGCACCCGGGGGTGGTGACCGCAGCACCTGGCAGTCCTCTGGGGACACACTGAGAACGCGGAACGGCAAGCGCGACGAAGCGGTGGTAGCGCGTCATTTGCGCAATCTATGGGGAGAATGGGAGGCTCACCAGCAGTGCTGCTACGGTGAGGCACGTGACCAGCAGAAGCAACGGCACGGAGGTGGTGCAGCGCGGGAAAGGGATCTCCGTTGCAGTTATTTACCCGACTCCTTCTTCTCCCGCTTCGCCTTTGCCTGCGTAACAGAGGTTTCGCACCCTGGCGATGTGCATACACTCTGGCGATTGTGTCTCGACACCTTTTATCGCCTGTTGTCGGATGGACCGGAAGGGCAGCAAACACAAAACTGGGAGCGCCTCCGGGACTGCTTGGCCATGCCTCGAGAAGATCCACCTGTCGATCTAAGCAAACCACTGCTGATACAGAAGCTGCAGCTGCTGCGCTACGCACTAGAGGTACTCCTTTGTGAATCGAACTCCACCACCTCGCCGATCGCGGCGACGCCGACGATGACCACGAGCCCCGTCCGGTATCTCATCACGAACGGTGAGGAGCTGCAAGTTCCCCCGCCTCTGCCACACCCGCCGACAACGACAGACGAACTGCTGCAACGTGCGATGGAAATGAACTCTCTCGGGGCGGCCGCTGTGGAGAGCGCCGGTGTAGAGTGGCTGCAGGCAGACCCGCTGTATAACGACATGTGTCTGTTCATGCACGTCAACAAGGCTCACGAGGGTCGCGTGGTGCGCTTTCCTGACTTTGTGCAGTGGCACAGCCCTCGCGACTTCATCAACGCAGCCGACTCGGCATCGGGGCGTCTCGAGGACAATGACTACCTCTCGGAACGCATGCAGCTCCAGCAGTCAAAGGGAGATACCTGTGGTGGAAAAGGCGGGACGCATGTGTGGTGGTCTCTCTGGCGTCGGGCACATCCTCGCTCACACGAGGACATCATCTTCTCTTTTTTTCGACCACGTGAACAAGCCACCAAGGTGCTTGACTGGCTGGCTGCCGTGACAACAGCAAGGTTGCTCCTCGAGGTGAGCAGCGCCTCTATCGCCAACGCGCTGCACCGCATGCTCTGTCACCGCTTTATTCTCGGAGACGACAGAGCCCTTCAACCAACTGGAGGCGGACGTTCTCGCAGCAAGATCAACAGTGACCCACCAACACTCTCTCCTACCTTGGGGGCATCCACACACCCGATTCCCGCCACACCGCGTATCCACGCCCTCCACCGGTACGTGCGGCACAAGTGTTCGTCACTCACCAAAGATGTGGAGGCGGCGTCAGCTGTCTTCCTCGGCCACTCTGATACCCATGGCGTAGGTACTGTGCCGCACAAGTCCATGGTGGGCTCAGAGGACATGTTGAAGGAAACGCTTCGCACACTTTTTTGCAGTGCCCTTGACCAACTCGGCGAGATCGAGGTTAGTTTGTGCACCGCCGTGACGCTTCAGTACCTTTTGGGGTTTTCCTCGAACCCGGAGGCGGCCGCCGCCATATATGCGCTCAGCTCCCCCGCTGCGTTGCCTCTGCAGCCGTCAGCAATCAATCGGCAGATGCGCCCCGTGACAGTGAGTATGGCCACGTGGTCAACCGATTTCACCAAACAGTTTGTGCGGTCGGAAACGCGTGAGGTGCAAAATAGCATGGTGCGTCTGACGTGCATGGCGGAGCGCCCGCTCAACACAACCGCGTGCTTTCAGCAGCTTGTGATCCAGCAAGATGCCTCGCGGTCTCTCCGCCTAGCTCTTGCACTCACAAAGGAAGTTCTTTAAAGAGGGCGAAGGGATGAAGGCGAGGACTATATGTAGATCTCACTGGGGAGTGTACAAATATATATATATATATATTTTTTTTTTTTAGGTGAGTGTGCTGCGCTCTTGCCATGTTCTTGGAGGCTTTTTTCTATCACCCTGGCTTCTCGGTGCGCATGGCTGCTGCCACACGTAACTGTGACCTGTGGTGATGCCCGCTATTACTCTACCCACCCACCCTCTCTCTCTCGCGCGCATCACCTTCATCTCTGGTTTGTCGTAACACGTATACGCAGTGACAGTCCTGCTCAGGGAAGAAGCCCAATGTTCAACTACGGAGCGAACATTCACAGGTCCACAAAAAGAAGTGATGTCACGATTGGCACGCACACGCTTACGTAGGTATGGCAAATCCTCTCCACCCACCCACGGTGCAGCCGCGCTTTCCACTATGCGGTGTGTTTCTGTATGGCTTTGTGTGCACTGGCAGGCTTACCTGCTTGTGCGCACCGCTACTCAGTTTTTGTTTATCGGTGGCTTGTTGATCTCGCTCACTACTCGGATCCCCTCAATATTATGTGTGCTTACACCCTTCTCCCTCCCCCCCCCCACCATCCGCTTTATACCTTTACCTCTTTTCTAGAGCTGTCTTGGTGGTGGTCAAGACGTTTTTCTTCAGCTGGCCTGAGCCTTCTCGCCCCCCCCCCCTTCCCCCTCGTGAATCTAGTGTCGGCTGTGCCCTCCATCTCCCTCGACGGTTCTCTTCATAGATACCTCATCCTGCACGCACCCCCAGTCACGCGATACACTGCATCAGAGCCGCCCCCACCACCCCCTTTCCCCCCTCCCTTCAAGTCTACTCTGAAATAGCGATACCCTTTTTTGCTTCCAACTTTTCACGACATCAAGCCCTGTCTGCTGGCATATCAGATCTCGGCGCACTGTCAATTATCGAGCCTGTGGGCAACTGTGCCTCAGCGGTTGTCGCAACAACAAAAACACCAAGATACCCAAAGAAACGTGCAAGAGGATCTGAAGAAGAAAAAGTATGGGCAACGAGTGCAGCAGCTGCTTTGAGGCAAAACCTCAGTACAAGGTTGGCAAGCCGCTTGTCTCCGGCAAAGCCACCCCGTGTTTCGATGATGGCCGTCTCTTCAAAGTTGTCAAGCGGGATACCTGGTACTTCTACAACGATACACAGGACTATCTGATGAAGGTGATGGGAAACTTCGGCGACGGCTCCACAATAGTTGCGTTGGGCGACACGCAACTCCTGCGTAATAGCAGCACTGGCGCCTGGAGCGTTACCATGACCCTTCTCCCGCTCGAAACCAAGGCCATGATCAAAGTCAAGAATATGAACGGCTTCAAACTGATGTACTCGGGCATCCCTTTCACGGAGGAGGACCGACAGAGGCTTCGCCGGAAGGCGACGGCGCGGGTAAACGCCGAAATCGCCGAAATGCGCAAACTGTGCACGAAACACCCAAAAATCAAGAACCAGCATCAACTCCTGAAGGCGGCATGGAAAGGCGGCAAGATGTATGTTGACACATCCTTCTTGCCCATCACGGGTTCTCTGATCCGCCCTGCCGTGGACTCGAAACCCAGTGGATGTCTGAAGTCTCCAGAGCACATCGCGTGGCGTCGCCCCGAGGACTTCCTGCCAAAGGAGTGGCATTCAAAAATTCAACTCTTCGGAAATATATCACCCAAGGACGTCGAGCAAGGCCAACTTGGTGACTGCTACTACCTCAGTTCTCTTGCAGCGCTGGCCGAGTACGATACCAACATCGAGGGCATCTTCAAAAACCCTCACTGGTGGTATGTACGCCGTCAGGAGCAAAAGCATGGTGCGTGGCGCGTGAATATTAACATCAGCGGGTGGTGGCGCAACATCATCGTGGACTCATACCTGCCGAGCCTGCAGCTTCTGCCGGTTTTTGCGCGGAACCGTAGACACCCGGGCGAGTTGTGGGTCTCTTTAATGGAAAAGGCCTACGCCAAGGCCTTTGGCTCCTACCAGGCAATCGAGGCTGGCCACCCATGGCATGCCCTCGAGGATCTTACGGGTTTCCCCGCCTTTACCATCGCTGAGGAGTGGAAGAATGCACAGACGGACCCGAGTCTGCGGAAGAGTCTCTTCGACCGTCTCCACCGGTGGAACAAGAAGAAATACCTGATCTGCGTCTCCACACCGAGCGACGGCCCGGCGAAGATGGCCAACAAGCGTCTCCCCGCGAAACAGGTGAAGGCGCTTTTTGAGAAAGCTGGTCTCCAGACCGGCCACGCGTACACGGTCCTGGACGTGAAAAACTTTCCCCTGCACGACCTGTGCTTGCTCAAGATCCGAAACCCATGGGGGTCGAAGGTGGAGTGGACAGGGGACTGGAGCGATGACAGTCCGCTCTGGGCCCGCTATCCACTCATCCGACTCGCCTGCCGACCTCAGAAAAAAGCAGATGGTATCTTCTGGATGGAGTGGTGCGATGTAGCAATGTTTTTTGAGAGTAGCTCCATCTGCCTCCGCCGTGGCAACTGGTTCCAATCGTGGCACGACTACCGCATTCCTGGCAACTTCGAGAATCTTGAGTGCGACACAGCGCTGGAGATTATCGTCAAGAAGAGCTCGAATTTTTCTGCGTACATCTCACTCCACCAGAAGGACCGCCGGGGACTCGTGCCAAGCGACTCGGACAACGAGTACGCTGCCATCATGATGAGCATCACAAAGGGGCCTATCGACGGATCGAGGCAACAGGTGGTCACAAACACCAGCGAGAATCCGGAGGAGCCAAGTACTGAATACCTTTTCCAGCAGTCCCGCTCCGTCTCCCTCTCCTATGAGTTCGAGAAGCATCATCGATACTTCGTCATCCCGCGCCGGATGAAGAGCACCACCGGCAACAACGTGCCCAGGAAGAAGTACGTCATTGCACTCCGCATGCCGCTCAAAGCGTCAGACAACAGCGTGGTTGTAAATATTGTGCGCCTTGAACGAAACAGTAATGCGTTCAAGAATGTGAACTTGTTCGATGTAGGCGCGCTGACGCGTCTCACCACAGTATACCAAACTAGGCACCGCAACGAGGTCTTCCGTACCTATCTTGGCAACAACTTGTGCAAGGGCAAGAAGCAGCCGAACGCGAAATACGATCTTGTGATGTGAGTGGGGGATACCGTACGTATACGCACACACACAATGGCTCTTACTTGGAAGTGCACCAAGGCCTCTCGCTGTTTACGGGCCCAGGTATGCATACATTCCAAGGCACACGGAGTCGGCTAAAGCGCAGAGCTTAGCGCTCACCCCCTCTACATTTCACACGCCGTCATATGCAGCTCGTCCTTCCATTCTTCGAAGCTGCCCAACCCCTTGCATCTAACCTGGGTGGTACAGGTATTTGTAAAAAGCGACTGTTTACCGAATCTACCTAGCGCACCGACCCATGTGCATAAACTCAGGTCGCATATCCCCATTCTCACCCTCGCCTTCCGCTGCGTACGCAAAACCGTAGAGCCGCACGGACGCGCAAACACAGGTGATAACTTGTTTTCTAATTCTTTTGGTTTTACGGTACCTGTCACTGCCTCTCCAGTTTTTTTGTCGCAACGACACACACACTATTCATGCGTCTTGGTTTTTTGTGAGTTTACAAGCATGTGGTATATAGTAGGCTTTTTTATCTCCCCTTCCTTCCCCACCCCCAACATTTTACGCACCGCTTCCTCCCCTTCCCTCGCCGACCGTGATCTGTTTTTCGGGTGATGGTGCCTGCCGTTCTTACATGGAGATCCAAAGGCGTGAGGAAAGGGGGGGGGGCCTCGGTCAGGTGAGCCGTCATCATTTTTTTATTACAAGTCGTTGCCTTCACGTTTTACACCACCCCACACCATCTCGAGTATGAACGAGTATTGGACTCCACGGGACATTTCGCGGAATGTTCGCAGTGCGCGACGGCTTCCCATGCTCGTGTCACGGGGTCATCTTGAGGTTTCTGTTGTTAATGGATTATTTTTTTACGCGCAGGCAGAAAACATAGGTGGGGGGCGCCCCCCCCCCTCCCCCAGCCCTCTCCTTTTCCGCCAGCACATGCGGCCGGCAAGAAAACAAACATTTCGCCGAGAAAGCTCCTTCGGCGAAATGCGGCACCCATGATCGGCGACCCCGGGCGGCCAACGCCCCGGGGCCTGCGCCGGAGGCCATCCCCATGCGCCACCTGACCGAACCAACCGCCCCCCCCTCTACACACACACAGAGGCCCAATAGCCACCCAGGAAAGAGCACCCGAGCGCGGTGCCGGCAGCCAAATCAGGAATGGCGTGGCTGGTGGGGAACACCACGGCGCGCGCCGCAACCCCCCTCCCCCCCATGGCATGGGGCCCGCGGAAACCCAGGCACCGCCGACCGAACCCAGCGGCACCGCCAAACAGCAAGGAAATGCCGGATTTCAAAAACGGAGCCGCGGAACGCCACCCCTTAGAAACCACCACCACCCAAGATCGCGAAAAAAAAAAAACGACCCCCCTATACCCCGTCACCATATACCCCCATAAAAGATAAACCCCAAACATCCCAGCCAGAAATAGCGGTGGTTATTGAATTAATATTTGAAAACGGAACGCTCAAAATTACGATTTTTTTCTTTTATTACGAATAAACCAAATACACACCAATGCAGAACAGCAAAGGCCTAGCGAAGCAAAGAAACCGCCCCATGCACAGGCAGAAAAAGATACCTTACAAGATAGCGGTGGGCGTGAAAAATAGTAGGCGCAAGTTAAGTGGCCGAGTCGATTTAGCACCCATCCATTCCGCCCTCACAGCGGCAGACTCTAAGTAAGTATACTTTTCTTTTATCCGAACCCCCAAAAAAAACAGCCACCTGTTCCACACCGCTTCTTCACCACATGAATTTTCGAAGAAAAATCTCTAAGAAAAACAAGACGAAATGGCTACCTTCGCAATGGAATTATAAATCAGCTCTGCAGTGTGTCTTTCTGTATGATATATTCGAATTGCTCTTTAAGTTTTATAAACACAGTCATCTCCCCATGGCCCCCCTCATTTCAGGTAGACCACCACGCCCGTGAAGCGTGAACACCCTAACCCCAAAGAGGACCAACGCGGGGCACAGGACAAAAAACACGGCGCCAAACACAGAAAAAATAAGAGACAGAAAGAAAACCCCGACACGAATTTAAACGTAGCAGTATGTGACATGAGTAAGGGGTAGCGTAGCAGTGTACTCGTTTCCAAACCCCTTTCCACTTAACAGCAAAAAAACACTTCTCACACACTTTAAAAAGAAGAAACAGCCTTCCCCTCGAGAACCGCAACAACCACCGCCCCCAAAACCACAAACGTTATTTGAACAGGACTCGCTCGATTCCCAGTGAAATTGTCTCAATCTCTGCCGGGTGAACACATGCAAAACCCGAAGAGCGAGCCGATGGCTGCAGCCGTCGAGGGTCATGGGATTTTTGAAACAAAACATGACTGGAAGACGGAAGCCCCCTTCATGATTACATGCCTCTTCCGAATCATCGAATGAGCGCATTTCCATACCGAGCAGATAATTTTTCGTAAGAAAGAGAGCTGTGGACTGAAAGTGGTGTTTTTTCGAAATGTTTGCTTCGCTGGAAAAGAAAGCGTTTCGGTTTGGCATGGTGTCCTTTAATCCGTTGGGATTGATATATGCCTGCATGGAACGTCACAAAACTTTCCACTTCTCGAGAGCTGTGCTAATACATAGCGGCGGTATTCTTTCTCAAAGAAACACGCTCCACTGAAACCGACCAATTCGCTTCAAAGTGATCTGCCGAACGCGCCGCTTACAAACATTTCGCTCGGTGCTTTCTTGTCGAGTTCGAAGGCTCATTTGGAGAGATCTTTGTTCCACATCCGCACTAATCAATATACAAACACCAAGTTAGTGGGAAAACAACGGCGGTAGAAGTCCGTAATGTAAAGCTCTTCAAATAGCACGATATCCATCTCAGCTTCTCCCCCTACCACGCATCAAAAAAGAAACTAAGACAACACGCGAAGCTCATCCTAATGCAAAACGTTCTGTATATATCTCCAAAGATCACCTTGGCATGTTTCAAGCAATTTTAGGTCCACATAAAAAAAAAAAATTGTTTTCTTTCTTTTTCTCGACACCCATCAACACCAGGACCCTAAAGGTTTGCATTGTTCCCAAGATCGCTTCACAAAAAAAGTTGGACATAATTGAGAATTCGAAATGTTCCATTTTACTGATCGCACGAGACTCACCCAGGAGAGGCTTTCACACTGTGTGGCTAGATGGTCTACATTTTAACTTTCTGGGGCATCTGGCCTTAGGGGATTTTTTTTGCCGCTGTCCTTTTTGGTGCTGTGCGGGCCTTGGTGTTTTGGTTCTTTTCAATCGCAGGATAGCCTCATCATAGCAAGATGTGAGCGTTCTAAATGCGGGCCAAACAAGCGTGGGCTTTCCAACTTCGGTATGGATAAAATCGCCGGTGGGGGTGGTTGTGTTCGCGCCTGCGGGTCTGTCGGGGCCGCCTTGGTGCGTTTTTCTGCCTCGGCGGGGGGGGTGGGCGTGGGCTGGCTAGCCACAAACGCCCCGGGAAAGAAAAACAAAGACCCGGCAGCGACAGAGCCGGGCGAATGAGGACAAACGCAGATACCCCCCCCCCCGGGAAAAAAACACAAGAAAAACAAGGGGGAAAAACAATAGTAGCAATCGCTCATCCGGGTATTGGAATGCGTGAAGTAAACCAAAATAACTCCACAGACCCAACTTCTTCTGTTTGTGCGAAAGAATCGCTCTGGGGTGTATTTGGGACTAAAAGATGATGATTGTCAAAGGTGGAAAATGACACGATAACATTCTTGAATACGAATCACATCAATAATATTACAACAGGGAAGACTCGGGCTTTAGAGGGGATATAAAGCCAATACAAGCCACAAACAGCCACAGGTTATTTTATTATCAAGGGAATTGCTGAAAAAAATCAGAAAAGTCAGGAAACTATCAGCTATCCCTGGGTTTTGCGCGCCGCTTCCCCAGTGCCGTGCCGTGCTTGGGGGGAGGGTCCTGGCTTAGCGCGTCGGCTTTTTATGCCCCTAGCCCCCCAAGGGGAGGGAAAAAAACACGACCGCAGGCCCCACCCCACCCCCCGGCATGTGACAAAATACCCCCAAGGTGTTGAAAGTTTCCTTTATTTCAAAGTGCCATCAAATGGGGATGTCAATTTACAGCCCCCCCCTGTCTACTGCAAACAAGTCCGCCTTAGTGTATGTGTTGGTTCTCGAAACCCAGAGGCGGGAATTAGATAAACGAGAAAGAATGAAAAGAAGATATGAAAGGGATGTTTTTAGAAATTTTGCAAACTAAAAACAGTCGTGTGCACTCAAAACTACCTCTGTACAATCCTATCGTGATGAGAGTGCTGGGAATTTTTAGGGGGAGAGTAGATGAAATGTTGTGTTTTTCGGTTAAGCGCATAGGAATTGAGAAGTTCACCGGATGAGGAGAAGGAAGCACGTGTCGCCGTTCTTTTCGTTCCAATGCCAATATGAAGAGAGAAATAAAAAACCCACACAGAATTTTATTAACACAAAACAAAGGTCGTGAATTCATTCCCGGGTAAATCGCCTCGAGTGAAAATCTCTGAAAACGTGTCTGAACACTCATACTTCCACATCAATATACTCTGTTGTTTTCGTTTGGTTGGTTCCAAAATGACAGCTTATTTACATGTGGTATTAAACCTTTCTGTGAGTTCCCAGAAAAGAGATTTTCAGTTACCTCATTTTGGGGCATGGCCTTGAAGTTTTTAAGCCAGCAGATAAGGAAAGTATTTGAATCCCCTCGATTTCCTCTCAGAGCACTCAATCGATTGATTTGGCTGATTGTTTTTTCTTTTCTTCTGCTTGTTGTGACCGCGTCAAGTATACCCAGATCAGAATGCCAAAATATAACGTTTCTTGTAGCTTGTGTCATGGCGCGCCGCTGGTGTATTGCGTAAAAAACTGTTTGCCGGCTCCTGCCTTCCGGTATTTTTTTTTGGGGGGTGTGGGCTGGGGGTGTTGTGGGGTTTCTGCTTGGGGTGTGGCGTCGGCGCCTGGGGGGCTTGTGGCGGGGGTCGGCTGTTGTGGACTCCGCTTCTGGGGGTGGTAGGGGCTCTGGATTTGTGGCAAAATTAGATGTCGTGACATAATCCTTGCAGGATTGTGTGGGGCGATGTCTTGCGTATGTGTGCGCTACATGGTGGATGTCGAACTTGTGCCGGTTGTGGGTGGATTTTGCGACGGTGAAAGAAGGGGGGGGGTGGTGACTCTCTTTGTTGCTGCGCTGCGCTGGCTCTTTTCAAGTGCAGAAATTTTTTCTCCGACGCCGACGTACCTTGGCTCTCGATGCTGGTTGAACTGCCCGTTCCATGTGGAGGTAAGAGAAACTTGTATCGATGTTTCATCGCGTCCCTTTGATGGATGATGCAGTGTGCAGAAGACTTTTGACAGAAAATGCGTGTGCTCAATTTACGCGATAGAAAAGTGCCCGACTGGCACTCCTTTATCCGACCCCGCCCTGACTGCAGGCTACGGGGTGCTTTTGGCCGCACTGCGGGGTTTGGCGGGGTGTGGATATGTGGCTGCTTTTGGTCAGTTGTGAACAAGATTAGATCGGACACCGCGCTGTGATGACCCACTCTGTGTTGGTGTGATGTGTGTCACGGCGTCATCGCGCCGGACGAGTGGGGTTAGACAGGCGGTGACACAGGTAGATTAATTGTATTTGATGATGGGGGA
>CM007345.1:552685-574024 GCA_000333855.2 Endotrypanum monterogeii | reverse complement strand
AAGTATCCTCGCTGGTTGAATTGCCCGTTCCATGTGGAGGTAAGAGAAACTTGTATCGATGTTTCATCGCGTCCCTTTGATGGATGATGCAGTGTGCAGAAGACTTTTGACAGAAAATGCGTGTGCTCAATTTACGCGATAGAAAAGTGCCCGACTGGCACTCCTTTATCCGACCCCGCCCTGACTGCAGGCTACGGGGTGCTTTTGGCCGCACTGCGGGGTTTGGCGGGGTGTGGATATGTGGCTGCTTTTGGTCAGTTGTGAACAAGATTAGATCGGACACCGCGCTGTGATGACCCACTCTGTGTTGGTGTGATGTGTGTCACGGCGTCATCGCGCCGGACGAGTGGGGTTAGACAGGCGGTGACACAGGTAGATTTACTATATTTGATAAAATGGGAGCACTAGAAAAAAAAAAAGCAAACAAATCAGGTAAGGTAAGCTGGTGGACGCTGCATTTCGCTTTTCGACTCGATTTCACACGTAGTTCTCAACGCGTGTTTTCAGCTAGTTGGGGTGTCCTGTTACTCTTAAGCAATGATCTTTCGAAAATGAATATTTTTCCTTCTTTCATAAAAAACAAAATTTATGTGTTTAGACAGGCAGCTATGCTAATACAGGGCAGTAGCAGCAGCAGTAGAATAAGTACGTCAGTTGCATTGGGAACATAATTACACTCCAAACAAGCATGAAGAACAGTCTCCTGAGAACGCAGCCTGGTAAGCACTATGCTCATATACCACAGAGCGAGAACTTGCCGTTGGCGATCGGCGCTAATTTCCACGACGATCCTATCAATCGAAGCACACAAAGGACAAGTCATAACTTACTCTTGGAGAGAAAAACGGACCATGCGCCTCATACAGAGTACTGCTATAATGGGGAGCCTTTCGGAAGGTCTCGCTCTGCGGCAGAGACCGAGGACAAGGACGAGGAGGTTGTGTGGGACGGATGGTTTTCGGAAGACTTCAGCGCAAAGAATTTAGACGATTTCGTTATTAGAATGCTGGGTTACTATACCGAGGATGTCTCAGAGAGCTCCACAGAGAGCGAACGTGTGCGCAAAGTGATCATCAGTTTTTTTGTCTTGGATGACAGCATTTCCATCACTGAAATCCCGCAGAGAAACAGCGGCCTGAGTGAGTCCAAAATTCTCTCTCGCCGGCAGGTTCCCAAAGATTTGCGAAACCCAAGTGATATTTTTCATTTGTCTGATTTTCGTGTTGGTGACTCTGTCAATATTTATGGACAGACATACCATATCGTCGATATGGATAAACGAAGCCGCCGATACTATCGTGAGGTTCTTAATGAAAACGTCCCTGACGCACAGGGCATTCCGAAAGATTCTTTCAGTCGTGCAGCGGCAGTTGCGGCTGCGCGGTCAATGAAACGAGTGGTGACCTCTGACGATATGGACCGCAAACGTGCCATAGAGCAGCAGTTAACGGGTATCTATACGAAACACTCGGCGGAGGATATTGCCATAACAAAGGAGTTTTTGAAGAATAAGATCAACGAGCATTTAACTTATCTGGCGCTCTGGGATGATCGTGGCAATCTCAGCGGTGACTTACACTACTGTGTTATTAGAGTCTTTCTGGAAAATTCCAGCTTTGAGATTGCCGAAAGTAAGCCGGAGAACAGCGGTCGGTGGGGAGGACCGATACTGATTCACCGACAGCGAATTCCACATCCATCTGCGGATTTAGCTCAGAGTAGGTATCAGCAGCACACGTACGGTAAGCTGATGAAAAACGATTATTTGAGTCCTGAGGATATTCAAATCGGTGAGACATATATGATCTACGCGAAGCCGTTCTTCATTTACGACAGTGACACTTTCACCCGCAATTATGTCAAGGAAAAGTATCAGCTAGTTCTTAAGGACGCCATAGATATCACTCCTTTCGAGTCGCCGGAAAAACGAATTGCGATATTTTACCCACCTCCACCGAACGGGTTCGGGAGTGAGCGTGAAACGCGAAGCAACTGGCTTTCTTTAGTCGCTAAGCCGGGAAAGATTGATCATGAAGTGGCGCAGCGCGAACACGGTCGAGTGATGAACTTTTCAGCGAAGCTAGCCAAACCGATTGTTCCGGCTGACGAAGGGCGAGAGTTTGTCATTTCGTTTCATCGTGAAACCAAGGAGCTGGAGATCTGGGAGAAGCCGAGGCAGAATTCGGGGATGTTGGGAGGTCGGTTTTTGGCAAAGGGAACGCACCGCAAAGACCTGCCGAACGGAACTACAGTACTCTTCTCTCCTGAGGATTTTCAGGTGGGTCAAGTGATCGACATTTACCGACGCCCATTTCTCCTTACTGGTCTCGATGTAGCAACCCAGAGAATTCTTGATGGCACTGACAAGGTCATTACTGAGGACCGCATCAAGTATCTTCTAGTACTCCTGAAGCAGCAGCTGAACCTCAAATTCACACGCGCGTATGAGGCTTTTCTTGGACTAGGACCACAGGGTACCCTCGGGTATGCACAGGTGAAGGAGTTCCTGCGTTCATGCAGCTGCAACATCACTGATGAAGAAGCACTTCTGGTACTGCAAAACCTCTCTCCTGGCACTAATGGCGTGATTACCTACGATGACTTTCTTCAAATCATGGACGTTTCTTCTGAGTCCATGGACGAGGCATCGCTTACAAGTCGATCTGTCCGCAACGTAAACATGACCAAAAATGATGAGCTGAAAACGTGCGCTACTTTCTCTGCAGAGAGCCAGCGACGCAAGTATCTCTGTGACGTGCTGCGGTTCAAGCTCATTCAGCGAAAGGGAAATGTACAAGAGCAGTTTCGCCTCCTGAGCGATCACAACCCCCGTTCACGACTCAACCGTGAGACTTTTCGTGTTTCCCTCAACACAGTGCTCCAATTCAACATGAGCAAACATGACGAGGATACACTAGTGTCTCTGCTTTTCGATGGTGTTGAGGATGGGAATGGGGATATCACATACAAACAGTTTCAGGAGTTTGTGGATTCCGTTGACAGCTAATCAGCTTCGCTCACGGTTCCCGGGTCAGATGACTCTCTCATTTGCTCTCTTGCAGTGGCTTCTTCGAGCTTGCAGCCTGCTTTCTGTTTTGTTTTACCACGTTCCCTTTTGAGGTGTTGATAATGTACACGCTAGTATCTCTCCCTCTGTGTGTGTGTGTGTGTGTGTGGTTGCGCATGCGTGTGTCTTTAGGTGGGCCGATGTATCAATAGTGCTGGTCGCACATTTGAAGGTATGTGACCGCGATGAGTTTTTTTTTTTCCACCCTCACCCACCTTCCGTTTTAGTCGATGTACCCACATATACATATGTGTGTGTCTTGTCACCATATCGTAAATGGCGACTGCACATTTCCCTCAAAGAAAAAAAAAATTGTTTGGGAGCAACAAAATGTTCATTGGACTTTGCACGTGGGGATCTTCCAACAACGTCGAGGTTCCTACTTGACTAACTTTTTCTATGCAGCAAATGGCCCCACCAACAAATGCCATACCATACCAGGGACTCTCTCTCTCTATATATATATATACATACATATATATTTGACTTCTGAGTGCTTTCTCTTGGTTTCCGTTGAACAGCTTTTTTGTTTGCGCTCGATTGGTGCGCTTCGGATTTCTTTCCTTTTTGGATCGATTTCGTGACTGCATCTTTTCCTCTGCTTGACCTCTCTCTTTTTGTTCACGTTAGGCATACAACAACTGGACACCAAATAGTTCTGATCTGCGCGGTCTAGTGATTTGCTGCGTGAATGCTATGGAGGACGTCGCGGTTGCTGTTTGGGGCCGGTGGCACACAGGGCGGTGTAAGAAAAGTATCTACCCTGAAGTTTGACTATTGTAGCTGGGCACTCGGTGCGAGTACGCGAGCGCAGATCGACCCCATTCACCACCCTCTCGTCACGGAGTATCTGATTCGTCTTCACGAGAAACGGGTTGCTCTGGAAAAGTGGCAAGAGGAATCCGCCAGCGATTCAGCAGCAACCGCCCTCCTCAACAGCGTAGACGGCTCTCCATTCGACTACGTGCGGTGGAATACCAAGTATCGAGACGAGCTCGACGTTGCTGAGAAGGCGTCTGTGGTGCTGCGACAGCTGGAGCAGAATGTGACGTTGCGTGATCAGCTCCAGTCCAAGAAGGCGCGGGGTGAGGGGGAGGACGAGATGTTAGAAATGACGAAGGAGGACATAGCTATGCTCACGGACCAGCTTCGGTCGCTCGACGGTGACTTGAGTGCAGTGATGGAGCGCCGGATCGGGTCAGAGGATATGGTAGGATCCGCGACAAACACATGGAATATCAATATTGAAGGGAAGGCAGGTGGCGAGGAGGCTAGCCTCTTCGCTGCAGAGCTGGCAGAAATGTACCGTGCATATGCGACTGAGGTGCGCAAGTGGGAAGTTTGTCCAGTGGCTAAGGACGACGGCAGTGAAACTGCCCACTCGAACCAGTTCCAGGTATGTGGGGAAGGGGTGTATCGCAACATGCGCCACGAGATCGGCGTTCACAAGGTGCAGCGCGTGCCTGTGACAGACGCTGCTGGAAAGATGCAGACTTCTACCGCAGTCTTCACGATGATGCCAGTTCTGGATCCCGTCTCGGTTGACGTGCACGAAAGCGACTGTAAGATCGACTTTGTTCGCGGGTCTGGCCCAGGTGGACAGGGCATGCAAAGCAGTTCCAATTGTGTTGTGCTCACGCACAGGCCCTCTGGTATATCTGTCAAGTGCCATCAGTCTCGCTCAGCCCTCGGAAACAAGGAGCTCGCATTGCAGATGGTGGCACAGCAGATTCTAGCAAAGCGTGTAAAGGAGCAGAATAGCTCTTTGCACAAAGCGTGGCAGAGTCAGTGGAGCACCGGGGAGCGTTCTGACAAAATGAGAACCTACAATTACCCACAGAATCGCGTGACCGACCACCGCATTGGGAAAGACTATGCGTTGTCATCTTTCATGGAGCGTGGCAGTGGCCTCAAAGGCCTTCACGACCACCTCAACGATATGAATGATCAAGAGCAGGTGGCAAGTGTGCTTCTTAAGCACATCAATGGCGGTTTTGGTAGTGTTGTGTAGTTGATTGACGCAGCAGTCACAGGTGTTGTGACAACGAGCGCCACTGAGGCTCTCTACTCACAGTTGCCATCAGCGAGGTTTTCTTCCCTTACCATATTTACAGAGGCTAAGAGCGTGTATGCACCACCATCAAATCTGCCAATCTTTCACTCAGGGGCGTTGGGTGAGACTCTGCTGCCTGGACTTATGTGCTTCTCTGTTGTTATTTTGAATGAGGGGAGCGCATACTTTGGGGATGCATCGCATACCTGACTTTTAGCTTGTGGTGTCGTGTACGATTCCCATGCGTTCGCCCGCATTTTCGGTCGAGTCGCTGTTAATCTCATTTGGCCCCACCTCGGTAATCTTTCCTTCTCATGTATCTATACACACACATCTATATATATATATATATATGATTATTACGCTTACTGGCGTGCTGAATTAGCCCGAATACACTTTGACAAAGTAGACCCCCCCAGATACATACGCAGGTAGGGAATAGCACGATATTCTCCCCTGCGGCACTTTTTCCCACCTGCATCTTTTTACTTATTAATATTCACTTCAGTGTGCGCCTCCCATGTCTGCGCAGGACACTTCCAAACGGCAGTCTGACACTGCAGCTCGGGAGGAGCCGAGAAAGCCTGCGCCGGAGTCACTGTTTCAGCGATGTGTGCGCAAGTGGATGGGTGTGATAGACTACCTCTCCTGCCATTTTCTTGGCGGTCCACGGTGCATTAGGTTTTCTGACGTCATCAACTTCCACAAGTGCTTGATGCCTCTGATTTGCGGCGCTATGATGAGGAGGTCTGGGAACTTTTCTGCGACTGCGATGACCTACACCGCGTTGCACGGAAGCTACGGTCTTTGCTGGTATCTAAAGCACCTCGTCTTCCCAGACCCGCGGTGGGATGCAAAGATCACGGTTGGGGGTGCCCTTTGCGTTATCACGACGGTCCTCGGCCCTTACTGGCTGATTGCCTACAACGCCATCATGGGGGGCGCAGAGCGATCAAACCTCTCTCTCTGCGCTGCAACGATGGTATACGCTCTTGGCCTCGTAATGATGATGGGGGCAGACGGGCAAAAGTATTTTGTTCTGCGAGAGCGTAAGGGCTTGGTCACGAACGGCTTTTTTGCCCGTACGCGGAACCCGAACTACCTAGGTGAGATGATGATCTATTCGTCGTTTGCCTTCGTTTCGAGTCACTTGAGCTCCTGGGCCATCCTACTGGTGATCTGGACTGGTGTGTTTCTCCCATCGATGCTATCGAAGGATTTTCGGATGAGTCGTCACGCTGGGTGGAGAGAATATGTGGCTAAGACCGGATTCCTTTTCCCTCGTCTTGTATGAGAGACGAAACGGAGCAACGCCTCCACTGGGAGGCTGGGGGTCAGAAGGAGGTGGAGGGGAGGTACTCGTTGGCTGCGTGTCATTATGCATTCTGTTTGCGACCGATCTTTGCACCTCTGTTTTTCAGCGACTGTTACGGTCTAGAACCCCGTCGTATACATGTTATAATCTTTTTTCACAGAAATTGTCGAGAGTAAAGGGGGATGACTGCGGATAGAAGGAGTGGCTTATATTGAGGGCACTGAGGGTTGTGACCAAAGCATTACTCCACCTTGCCGAAGTATAGGAGTCTCCATTCTTCCTCTTCACGCGCACACTACAAAGCTTTTTTTTTTTCTTGCAAATCTAGGGAAGCTGCGCGGCGTGCATATGCCGACTTGCGCTGTTTACCAAAGGGCTCGTGTGACTATGGATTTTAGAACTCTGCGTTGCTGAACACTTGCTCTCTTCTTAGTATATATCTCCACCCTACACCTCCTCCCCCCTGCTATTGCTGTTGCTGATATATATACATATATATGTCCGTCTCCGTTTTTCTTTCACCTCACTCAATGGGTCATGTTCCATGGCATTTGAAAAAAAAACTTTCTATGAAGCTAAACAAATAACGCTGAAGTGACCGTACCTTCATTTTCGACATTCTGTCAAGGCCTTAGGATATTCTTTCTCTCAGCTCTGACCGACACGAATATCCCCCCCCCTCCCTTCCGTTCACTCCCTCCCTATCTCCACGCCCGGTCGACATCTGTATCCCACAGCATAGACGCCAGCCACCCAGAAATGTATGGGACGCCAACTTCTGTTCACCGTAGTCGGAGGCCACACCCGCCGCCAGACACCTCCAAGCACTACACTGAGGTGACGCGAAATGTTGTGAAGAAACATCACCCAATCCTCTGTGCCATCAAACGTCTTGGTCCCGAGATCGCGTTCGGGGAATTGGAGCCTGCTGAACAGGTGGTAGTAGTGCTAGCTGCCCTGCTTGTTGTGGCTGTAATAATCGCTGGTCCTATCTATATCCTTTCTCAGATGCTCTCGTAGAGAGAAGGAGAGGGGACCTCTCCCGGTTGCCATGGGTGGGGAGTGCCTCCATCTCCCCTTCCTCCGCTATTGCCATATATATATATATATTTTTTTTTTTTTTTTGGTTTTAGTTCTCTTCTCAGGCTCCACAGATTGTTATGCACAATTCGCCCCTCTCTCGCTGTCTATTCCTCTTGTGTCGAAGGGTCAAAGGCGATGACTGATGTCTGTATCGGCATATGTGTGTGGATGTCTGCGGAGGAGGGGGATATGTGAGAGTGGCCCTTTCTTCTGCTTCTCTCTGCCCCGAAAAGCTAGAGGAGTTTTCACGCTACATGAGCGCTCTTTACAGGTAGGGCAACGAGGGGAGGGCAGAGATGTGTGTGGGGTGGGGTTCTCATGAAAGGTATTGGATGCTGTTGCGGGGGGGGGGGGAGGGAGTTGATAGGCACTCACAAAGCCGATCGATAAGCGGAGCAAGCGCGTGGGGGATTAATCTGATGTCATACACTCCAGTGTTGGTGTCCTCCCCTTCTTTCGTGTTCTCTTCAGGGCCTCACCTCCATCGTTTTCAGCACTGTCTTCAAAGTTAACGCTTCTAGTCTCCTTCGGGTGTACCTGAGGAGATGTCTGCCCCTCACTGTTTTTTTTTTTCATTACCTCCCCCCCCCCTGTCTTCATTTTTTTCCTTCCCAAGCTGCTGTGTGTGTCTCTTTGGTCTTGTCGCCTTGCACCGCCACCGTGTCTCGTCAAGGTACTATGCTTCGTTTTTGTTCTCTCCGTGGGTCACATACGTTGCCCCATGGCCTTTTGACACCCTCGTTTCGATTGCCATGTCTTTCATCGAAAGGGTTCTCTCCTCCCCTTCCCCCCTGAAAACCCTGAAAGATGGCACCGTAGCATGGGTATAAGAAGTCGGGGAGGGGTATATGTAAAACAGGGATATAAAAGCTGTTTGAGAGGGTCGTGATGCGCTATTGCATATTATATTGTGGTGCAACAGATGCTCTCTGAGCCAAGGCGCCGACTAGATCGATACGTGTGACTGCATGTGCTTAGGTTTTCCTCTGCCGACCCCTTTCCCTTCCCCTTTGGCATGGACACCGATATTACCGAGAATATGACGTCTCTAGGGTAACGGTTGCGGTGTGCGTCTGGGGGTTCATGTTTCACTAATTCATTTCGATCATCAGTGCTGCTCTCCTCTTTTTTTCCTCCGTTTCCGGCTCGGCGCTTCCACCACGTCTCCACATACGTTCCTCATACTTGTCTCGAAGTATAGCAAGTGCATCAGCGACAAACGAGAAAAAAGGTTCAATTGTCACAACAACATCGAAGACAAAAAAATAAGGGTGTGTACATCACTGTTCGATACATACGTATCTCTATCCATCTAGATCTACATATATTTTCCCCATCCCATATCCCTATTTGTTTTTTTTTTTGTGGTTCAAAGGGCCTCAAATTTTCTCTTGATTTGCTTTTCCCCTGTCTGTTTTTTTTTTTTACATTCGTATCTTTCCCTTCCATTTTGTATTCCTGGACGTTTAACAACACATTTTTCCTATCAAAAAAATCAAAAAAGAAAATCATTTTTTTTTCATTTAAGTAACACATTCTGCTTTTTTCCCACCTGTCTTCTTTCCACCTCGCTCCTCTCTTTCTCCCTCAGTCAACTATTTTCCTTTGCGGCTCGTCGTTGACGTTCGGTGTTCGCGCGTATGTGAAACACAAAGCTCCCATCGGATCGAAACTTATTAGCATAGCAGAGATTCTGCGAGAAAAAAAATATTTCTCATTTTTTCGGTACTCATCGTCCCCACGGCAATCGATCGCTCCGGGTTACTTTCCTTTTCTCCCCAAGTGCATCAGCAGTGCTCTAGTGACTTGGTGACTTTGTCACAGTGCATCTTTTCTCACTCATTACACAAAAGAGCTTCTGCATTACATAAACGCTCCTGTTTGTGTGTGTCTACCTCATCTATTCTATTCCCCGCACGGAACAATTTTTTTCTTTGTTTGTGTTTTCTCTGTTTTTTTTTTTGGCCAATTTGACTCCTCTTCTTTTTCAGCTTTGCACTACTCCCTTTCAAAAATTTTCAGTCACCTGGTCTTGCCCTCCTCCTCACTTTTGGTGCGTTCTTTGCCTCCCTTTTCTTTGATTCCGACTTGATACTGTTATTATTCTTATTCTCACAACCTTTTTTTTTTTGGCCATCTACATTCTAGAGTACCTGTTTCTGCGTTCGGTTTCCTTTCTTTTACTTGTTTCTCTCCCCGGGTTCTCGGCTCAAATTTTTTTTTTTGATTTCTTGACTTCCATTTCGTCTTTTTTGCTCCTTTTTTTTTCATTTCACATCGCCTCTATTGCATAACCCGAGGTTTTTTTTAGCTTCCGGACTCACTCTACCCTTCCCCGCTCGCTCGTCTCATTTTTTTTTTTTACGGCTTGAGAGCTTTTCCCTTGAAATATAGTATCTATATATTTTGGTATTTTTCATCCGTGCATTACGCATCCTCGTCGTTCAAGCGAATCTCCGCGCATTTCTTCACACGCACCTCCCCCGCTTCCTCGCCCTACACACACACACACACACACACACACCACCTTTCAGACCTCTTTTATATCATATTGGATTATTTCCTCTGTTACACCTCTCCTCTTTATTTCCCGTGTTGATTCAATGACGACAGCTCCACCGCTTCTTTCTTTGGCAGACATATATGATTACCTGCCCAACTTTGACGCCGACTGTGACCTCCAGGTCGGCGATTGGGTGGTCGTCCAGCCCTGGCGCATAGTGGCTCTCCTTGGTCCGTTGATCAATTCTTGGGAAACTGTGCCGCAGGATCAGGCAGTGCCCTCTGCCCCCTCCCTGCCTCAGCACGCTTTAAGTCAATTTCTGCCCGAACCCCTGACACTCCGGAGGCGATCGCTGGAGTGGAACCGCGTCGGGCTCAATTCCCCTGCAAGAAAGCTGCCCAGGCTGGCGCCCTTGTCCATGGCGCGAGCGCATTACTGCCAGCGAAAGAGGAGCCACATGGCCGATGACGCCCCTACAGATGCAGGGAGCAGTAGGTTTTCAGACCACGACGCGAGCAGCGGACACGGGCATCTGTACCTGCACGTGCGCCTGGGTTTACTGACCCCCTCCCGCCCATATGTTTTTGGGGGTTTGGATATTGTGGAGGTGTTGGCGTGGCTACCTGATGATGCATGTGCGCAAGAAGATACAGCGGGGAGCGGGCCCCTCAGCGTAGTGGACCAAAAGTTGACCATTTTGTATTTGAACCTCCTTACAGGAGAGACACTGACGCGTGAAGAGGCCGTCTGCCGGACTGCCAAGAAGTTGCCATCGTACCCCTCTTCTTCCAGCACATGGGCCTCGGCGATCGAGGAAGCTGCCGAGAAGGAATGGCAGCAGTGGGTGATTCGGCGAACCTGCATCACGCAACAGCAACCCTGCGTGTAACTGCCGAGTCGAGAGTCGTGTGTGGGGGCACCGGGAGAGAAAAGGAAAGAGGAGGTCTTTGGGGTGGGGTAAGGAGACCGTGTGCATTTGTGCACACGGAGGTTAACGCGTCTTCGGCTCTGCTTTCTTCTTTCTCCAGTTTTTACGTAACGGTGCAGAATAGGGAATGGGGGGGGGATACACACAAACACATATACACATACACACACACCAAAAGGGTGAGCACCGAGCATGTCGGCATCGTCGTCTTCCCTTACCTCCTTACTCTCGATTTCTACTGCTTATAAATACAAACACACACACTCATCTTTCTTTTCCGTTCGCTCTGTTCTCCCTTACCTCCATTGTGTCTCCGTTGAGCTGTGCGCAGTATGCGTGAATGGCTAGTCTTTTTTTTTTTTCCCCTTCCTTAAAATCAGCTGCAGGTCTGCAGAAGAGATTGATATCCTTTGAGTTCAATGTGAGATGGGCATTAATACCGCGGATGCGTAACAGCATCACCTGTACCTGTTCCTTACTGTTTAGGTGGTGGTGGCGGTGGCGGTGGGGACTGGCTGGACGGTAGCGGGGCGTAGGTGCGAGAGAAATCTGTCGGACGCCCTACATAACTGGTCTCACTCCGCCAAACATGAGTCTGTCCCCTTCTTTCTTTTGTCACTTCACTGTATTCAGAGACATGGTTAATATTTTGCCGACGTTGTATGTGTGTGTGGGAGTATGTCATACCACAAACTTGTTCCTCATTTCCCGCATTTTTTCTTTCGATTTTTATTTTCCGAAGATGGGAGGAGGGGGAGTGCGAGTCACTTGAAAGTGATCACTGCGTGGCTTTTGTGTTTTGTACATACCCTTAAAAAAAAAAAAGAAAGTGCTCCACTTCTCAACCCTTTAATCAGCCTATACATATATATATATATATATATGTATAGGCGCGTACGCTCGTTTTCAGTTGATGGTCGATTTTCTGTTTCCCCTTTTCACCTTCTTTCCCTTCGACCATTCGTTTTCTTTTTTCTTGAGCAATTTTTTGTTTTTTTCCCATTCTTTCTTTCCCACCTCTCACCCCTCTCGTGTATTGTGTTTCTTCTCACGGACCTATACCCAATACCAGAGGGAAATTGTACAATTTGTGTGGGCAACAGCTGTAAAAAAAAAACAAAAAACACACCATCACAGGCTGTCATGTATATATATATATATAACGGCTTGAAGTTGACGAGTGTGGGCAAAAAAAAAAGGACCTTGCGATTTATGGCCAACTTTGGAAAAAAAGATGACCACCTCCACTTACTGATTCAGTTTTTTTTTTTCAGATTAACGCAACTGCCGTTGTTTTCTTTGGTATCCCCCCTTAAACATACAACGACCAACCTGACTGGCAACTATCTGTGCTTCCTCGTGTCTCCAGTTTTTTTTTTCCTGTTTTGAGCGGTCTTTAATTGTTTCTGATTTCTCTCTCTTTCCAACTCTGTTACCACATTCTTAATTTTTTTCTTCCTTTGATCCCAATCAAAAAGAGAGAAAATGAACGGCCGCGGCTGGTGTCATACCCCTCGTCTCACGGTGCCACGGCTTTTTTTTTGAGCTTTTAAATGATAAGATCGTCTTCGTTAGACATCCTATCAGTATGATATATATATATATATATATATATATAATGACTGTCAATTGGTCTTCTTATGGGTACTTGTCTTTTTTTTTTTCTGGCTGTAGGTTTGAGCGCCGTGATATGTGGGCTGTTTTCTGAGGTTCGCAACATCACCCTGTTTCAGTGACGCATTAAAAGCCAAAACAAAAAAAAACTAACAGCGAAAACAGGAATAGTGTCCAGTCCTCCTCTCCCTTTTCCGCTAGTTTATTGTTCCTCTTTCTGCAGGTATTTACTTACACACAAAAAAGTCGGATATCACCTTCCTGTTGCGGTTTATGTTTTGTCGTCATGGCAACTTGTCCCTTTTTTTTTTCAATACCGCTTCGTAAAATCTCGGGTGAGGGATCGAGACGTGACACACGCCTCGCTGTAATGGGGGAGGGGAGGCGGGAGGGGTTGTCGCAGTGTATCACCACGCCTGTCCGCCGGTCGTGTCCTGATTGGCGCTGCATCGGAGTGAGGCGGACAGCAGCGGAGCGGTGTGCACCGCTTGCATGACCGACAAGGCGTCGATGTGGCTTGCAGGTGTCACACGCGGCTCTCATCGCTCGCTGGCGAGGGAGCCCGAAGCAGGCCGATGAATGCACCACGGAGGTCGACCGGCAGGATGGGAAGGGGGCGACTGCGCTGCAACCAGCGAGGTGAGGGGAGTGAGCAGTCTTGGGGGGCAGATGCCGTGTTTCGGTGACTGCGTCGGCGTTGCTGTAGCGCGAGGGGCTACTGGGCGCATCGCATCGCACAGGGTGCACCTACGCGAGTTTGGAAGGGAGGGGAGTGAGGAAAAAGTTGGTAATGATATGTGGATTAAGCACGTGAAAGAGGGCCGCATTTTTGATGTTTGTATTTGCGCAGCGTTTGTCTTTCTTGCTGGGGGTATCGCGTATTCATGTTTCTATTTGCACCCTTTCCCACGTCACGTTACGTTACGTTGCGTTACGCGAGATATATAGTTCTTGTTGGGCATCGAAGTAGAGTGATCTTCTACTGTTTTTGAATGCGTCACAAAAGGGAAGCTTCAGTTGAAACTGCGTGCTTTCATAAGTCAAGAGAGATGGTACAAAATGAAGACCGAGACACTCGCGGAGGCCCACGTATTGCTTTGCGTAGCTACTTGATACCCTACAGATCGCTTTTCACCAGGTGTGTGCGCCACTCTTTTTCTATTTTTTCTGACCGCGTGTTTCATAAAATCGACGTGTTATTTATAAAGCGTGCTACGCTCCTGCGCGTGCCTGTCTCTTTTCTTTCTGTTGAGTGACGCTCCTGTCGTAGCTCACACGAACTGAGCCTTCTTTTTAGGTTTTGTGGACAACCCTTTATCGCTACTCGTTTGTTCTGACTGCTGTGACTGGATGTCGTGCTGTATCCTTTTCACACGCACATCGGCCACTCTTCCTTACCATTTCCTTTTCTCGGACTCGGGCCAAATTTTTTTTTTTCATAGTTCCTCATTTTTTCCCTTTCAGTTTTCTTCCTCTGTTTACTTTCACCCTTATGCTTTCTCCGGTGCGTACGGAGTGTGCGAGTCCCCCTCCCTCACTCCTCTTTCTTCCACATCATATTTTTCAGGGTGAGTGGAAGGAGGTGCTTGTGAAATCGAGCACAAAAAAAAAATACGGTAACAATTTTTCTCTTTAGAACAGCTATACCGAAGGTAAACGTTGAGCTGAAGCCCTCCTCTGTTTCATTTTAAATTTCAGATCCTCTACTTCCATTCTTGACCTTGTGTCCCCGTCGAGCACATTCTTTGCTTGTTTCCGACGGACTTTTTTTTTTGAATCTGAGACTCACATGCTAGTGTTTCGCTCGTAGCAGCATATTACATAGGAGATGCATTCCCTTCTCTTTTCCCTTTTCCCGTTTTCTTCTGTCCCATTCAGAGTCGTTTTTTCTTCCCTTTCACCCCACATGTTTTGTTTCTCTAACTTCTTTCTTTGTCCTCTTCCGCATCCTGGTTGTGTTGTTGTGGTGCTCGTACGCCTGGGTAACATCGGTACGCATCTCATTTCACTGTGAGTTGTGTGTGAGTTGTGTGTGTGTGTGTGTGTTTGTGTGGTTTCGCTCTCTCTGATCGCCTTCCTGAAGTCATGTCTCCCGCTCATTGTGGTCCTACCTCTACTCCTCACCGGAAACCACTCACAGGTAATCTTTCTCTGCTGTGTGCTTTTTTCTGCTTTTTTTTTCGCGCGTCACGTTCCTCTCTGTATGCTTCCCTTCTCCCCCTTTTTTTTTTACGATCCCTTGGGTATCAAATACCACCAAATATGTGTTTTCAAATCCTTTTTCACTTTGTGTCCTTTTCAAAAATCTCTTGGCGAGCTCGTGTATGGGTGGCGATGACGGCAGAAGTGCACATATAGCTGATCAACCGTGACGCTTTCATTTCTCTTGCAAAAACCCTTACTCACTCACGCCCATTTGTCCTTCAGCTTGTGCTCGTGATCTGCCGCTTCCTCCCCCCCCCTCAAATCCTGGTTGCCCCCCCCTACCCGCCTTGCAAAAAAAGTAATGGTGTGTGTATTCGTGACTCCTCCTTTTACGACCTCCTTTTCAGAAGAAGTTTATGTCGATGTCGTTCTCTTGAATCATCAGGGAGGGTGTAAAGGGGGGGAGGCATCGCTATAGGGTTGTGGTCTTTGCTCCCCTCTACACATATATAGACATAGAAATGCACAGAGAAAGACTCCCCGTCCCCCCCACCCCCCCCCCCTCAAAAAAAAAAAAACATACCTGAGGCGTAATTCGATCTTCCCTTGTTCCTTTATTCCTCAAAAGTTTTCCCCTTTCAGCTTTTTCCACTCTTCATTTTCCCCAACGAGCTCAACAAAAATTGCAGTATATATATAGAGAGTGGTTTTTTTTTTGTTTCTTGATCGCTTCTCCCTTTTTCCTTACATTCTTTTTTTCTGCTCCACCTAGCGCAGCTCGAGGTGCTTCGAAAATAGAATGAAATATTTCACATCCGCGTCGAGGAGCAGGTGAAGGAGCGTACATCAGTGTCTGATGAAGTCATCAGGTAATGTCGTAAAACAAAAAAAAATATAACGTAATTGTTTCCTGTATAGATCAATGGAGGGGTTCTCTGGAGCCTCTCAGTGGAGTTGAGCTATCCCTCTCAGGTGTGTGTATTGTCGGTGCTATCGGAGGTAGAGTGGCAGGGGGGGCATTGCGCCATGTTATTGCTGCTTGCATGGAAAAGAGAGAATGTTTTGTTCAATCCGAAGCTTCAACTTGAGAGCAAGGGCCCAGCTTACCCCCTCCCTTCCAAACTCGCGTAGGTGCACCCTGTGCGATGCGATGCGCCCAGTAGCCCCTCGTGCTACAGCAACGCCGACGCAGTCACCGAAACACGGCATCTTCCCCCAAAGACTGCTCACTCCCCTCACCTCGCTGGTTGCAGCGCAGTCGCCCCCTTCCCATCCTGCCGGTCGACCTCCGTGGTGCATTCATCGGCCTGCTTCGGGCTCCCTCGCCAGCGAGCGATGAGAGCCGCGTGTGACACCTGCAAGCCACATCGACGCCTTGTCGGTCATGCAAGCGGTGCACACCGCTCCGCTGCTGTCCGCCTCACTCCGATGCAGCGCCAATCAGGACACGACCGGCGGACAGGCGTGGTGATACACTGCGACAACCCCTCCCCCCCTTCCCCATTACAGCGAGGCGTGTGTCACGTCTCGATCCCTCATCCAAGAGGTTCCTATGAGAATTGGAGGAGGAGAAAAATACTGTAAAAGCACAGCGTACACCACTAGAGTCAGACAGTCATATAAAAAGTGTACACTCGGCTCTGTCTTCATTGGTCTGTTCCATCTAAAGAAAAATCGTAACTTTCTGCCTGTGCGCCTTCTGTGGCTCCGTGTCCCATGACCACTGGCGCTCACCTATCTTCGCTGCGTCTGCGTTGTCACTTGAGTAGAGGAAGAATAGGAGAGGACAAGTGCAACGATTCGCAGGGCGTACGCCTGGCGGGGAGGGGTGTGGGAACTCGTAGTAGTCAGCATCCGTTCTTGTGCGCCATGACTACACAACCTTCACCGATCATGTGCCGGTGTACTTTCGTGTGCTCTAGCTTGTCTGCTGCTCGACATTGTGGAGCAAGCCGACGGCGGAGGAGCTTTTGAGCGGCACTGAGTATCGGGGGGAGGGGGAGGGTCAATGGAGCAGCACAAGGCTTACTAGGAAGGGTGACTTCCTGTTTTTCCGTATTGTACTTGCTCATTCGTGCCTCTTTTTTTTTCTCACAAGCGGATACGCATCCTGGCCCACCGCGACTCAGAGCTTGGGGTTCACTGGAGAAAAGAAAATATCACTGGTTGCAGAAGTGGAGTCAGGCACAAACGTTTCACCGATACAAGAGGGAGACTGGGGCCTTCTTGTTGCGCTCTTCCATCCTACCGTCGCTCCTCTTCCCTTTTTCAAATGTTTTTTTTTCTTTGCGGGTGCCATAGGCGGTTTTTTTTTTCTTGCCCCAATACGGTTGCACTGTGCACTGCCCATTTCCTTACTTTTTATTCACTCAGAGGACCACGAGCCCTTCCACTCTTGTCCTGGTCAATGTTGCGACGGTCATATGCGACTCTGCGCCGAAAGGCTTCGACAGTGATGAAGGGTCAACTGAATCCTCTTGAGGTTCTCACTCAGATGCAATTGGGTATAACACCTCCGCTGGCCCTTCAACGTGGGTTTCTTCTGGAGCACTGCGAGCAGCAGTTGGAGAGGCTAGGCGTCACCGAGGGCAAACTCCTCGCCATGGATGGGCGGCTATGCACCCAGCTGACCAAAAAAATTGTCTACGAGCTTTACCTCGCCGTTCCCTTCCGTGTCTTCACGTTTGACATGGAGTTCACTGGGCCACCGGTCTTCACAGCAGATGGACCAACGGAGGATATCACGGAGCTGGGACTCTATTCACCTCTTCTCGACAAAACGTTCTCATGCCTCGTTCAGCCTGTCTGTGGCCGCAGGCAGGGGCCAGGGGTGGTGGAGCTGACACAAATTACGGACGCGATGTTGAAACAGGAGGGCATCCCGTTTGTCGATGCGTGGAGGCAATTTCTTGCGTTTGTCCACACGCCGCAGCCGGGTGAGATTCCCGGCTCCGAATCGCGCATCCTTTTGCTCTCCCATGGGGGAAAGTTGGCGGATATCTCCCTCATCAAGGGGACGCTCGAGAAGTTTCAGATGGAGCTGCCGTCTAGTTTTGTGTTTGGGGACACAATTCACATTATTCGTGATGCACATCGACGACGGCCTGTCACCGTAGATAGGCACCCACCGTCGTGGAGACTTGGGGATCTCTTGCAGTGGCTGCACATCCCCCTTACCCTTCCCGCCCATCGGGCTGGCAACGACGCTCGAATGACGTGGGATGCACTGTATCACACCCTGCTTCGGTATGGCGATGATGAAATGAAACCACGCGAGCAGCTCGTGCCACGCTTTTTCGATGAGGAGGCGAAGCAACGCTTGCGCGAGTACACGATGCGGCGGACGAAGGGGAAGGACTCGGTGAGCTTGGGTGACACATTTCTCCTGGCTGATGCTACAACCTCTGTTTCTGCAGAGCAAGCAGATAGCGACATTGCCGGTGAGTCCGCGGATCGTAGCGTTTCGTCTTCCTCTTCAAATGCTGGCAAGAGCGGAGCAACGACGGACCTACTCGACCTCGACTTTGACGACATCTTTAATGAGAAGAAGCCGGGTGCCAGTGCATCGATGGAGGAGTTTAAGTTGGATGACGAGGTGGATGTGCTCCACAGTAGTCCCAGTGAGGCACAAGATATAGACGCCTCTCAGGGGGTGCCATCTAATACGAGGAGCAGTTCTACTGTTCTCTCCGCCGATACAGCCGCGCAAACCTCTAGTGCGGCGGCGGGTGATGAGAGTGCGCCAGCGACATCTGTACGACCACCAATCCCGGTAGCGATGGCGTCATCCTCACGCAGCAGACAATCAAAGTCATCGACTTCGGCTCCTCGCAAACGACCAGCGAAGATGAACACGCGCCGAGGCAACGCAAGGGACAATGACGAACTGGAGGCGAGTGGTCCACCTGCTGCCGATGTCGCTGCTGGTGCTGGTGGTAGTGCTACTATTTTCATTGTGTGAGGAAGGGGGGGGGAGAGATCGAGAAGACTTTTTTTTTTTTTCATGCGACCTGCTCAGATGCGGAACAAAGAAAATTATCATACAGAATGATGCGCCTGTCTATTTGCATGCATGTACCAGTGCATACGAACTACTCCAAAGGCACACTAGAGGCAAGGGGTTATGCAGAAGAAAAATGCTGATATGGGGGAGGAGGAGGGAAAGGAATCTACATTCCTCTCTTCTGCTTAAAAAAAAAATATTCTGTGTCTCCATGACGTAGGCGTATGCTCTCTCTGTCTGTCTGTCTGTGTGTGTGTGTGTGTCTGTGTGTGTGTGTATGTGCGAAGCTTGTCAAATCGTCAAGGCAGAAACATAAGATATTATTCCTCACAAAGAAAAAAAAACGATGCACTGATGAAATCAAGTAGAGAGTGGTGTCTGGGGGCATTTTTTAAATTTGCATTCCCTGAGGTTGTTCCTGGGCTCTTTTCTGCAGTCGTAAGGAGCCTTATACATATAATACTGATGTACACTGCATTGCTCAATGTGCATCCGATGATTCTTTGAGAGTTTTCTCCGCTACCAGCATCGACGTGAGCCCCCACTCCCTTCCATACACTTATGTGCGTAGCCTCCTCCTCTGTGATGCTTTTTGTTGTTGTTGGGTATTCTCTGTATATGTGCATCTACACACGTGCTCATCTTTTCTTATTATCTCACTCTGCATACCTCATCTAGTGCAACTCTTGCTGATCCTGAGTTCACTCGTTGGCGCTTGACCTCCTGCGCTGCTTCACTCGTTTGTTTTCCCTTTGTGGAACCGGTTTTCTACTCGAGAGGGGGTAGGGTGTTGTTGCCTTGTGTTGAGGTCAGGTGTGTACGTGTACGTCTCTCTCGACCTGTGTGTGTGTGTGTGTGTGTGTCTTTCTCTGATCGAGGTGGTCTCCTTGCCCTCCCGGACATCACATACTCACTGTTTACCTGAGTCGACTGTGATCAAAGCGGGAAACGCGAGTTGAGTTCTCCTCAATTTTTTCGGCTATTTTTGTTTTTTTTTACAAGCGGGTCCTGGCCTGAACGATGTCTTTCCGTGAGGTCCGCTCTTTCTCGGAGACCATGCGTCTCCTCGGGTACTCGCGGTTGATCAGCATGGAGTCGTTCCGCCAGCCGAACGTGGAGCTGGTCGCGGATTGCCTCTATTGGCTCATCATTCGCTATGAGCCATCAGCGGAGGTGACGTTCAACATAGAGCGCGAGCACAACCGTGTGGAGTTCTTCAAGCAAGTGTGTGAGGTCGCCCTCGCGAAGGGGCGCATCAAGCTCAACGTGAAAAAGCTCTACCAGGCAGAGGGTCACGCGGTGCAGGAGATGTTGAAGTTGGCGAATGTGCTGAAGAAAGCGATGAGGGCGACGGATGGTGAGGAGCCAGATTTCACTGCACTGCAACAAATGGCAGCGCAGAAGAATGTCAGTGATGCCAAAGCGGTTCAGCAGCTATGCAGCGAGCTGACTGCTGACGGCAGCAGTCTTTTTTTTCTGGTCGAGAAGGAGTTGCAATCACGAGGTGACCGCCAGCGCATCTTGTCTCGCGCAACCGAGGTTGGACAATTCGAGCGCCGCCTGCGGGAGCTCCTCACCAACGTCGCCCAGCAGGTGGATCAGTATCAGAAAAGCATTGTCAACCTCAGCGCTGACGAGAGCAATCTGGAGCAGAAAATTGAGAACAAGAAGGCGCATTTGGAGCGTGCACAGAAGCAGTACAAAAGTGCCATGGCCACAAACCCCGCATTCATTAAAGAGTACGAGAACCACGAGAAGAAACTCCAGGCGCAGTTTGTCAGCTACCTGGAGCAGTACCGCAACTTGGAGTTTTTGGAGCACCAAGTGGCCAAGTACAACGCGAAGGAGGATGCCATTCTCGAGGAGCAAGAGCTGAAGCTGAAGGTCATGCGGGAGCGGCTGCGAAAAGAGGAGTTGAAGAATATTCGCGCGGATGGTGTGGTGTCCCGGGCGGGAGGACATCGCCGCGGCGTCGGTGGGGCCCCGGTGCCGATGATGAGCGACGACGAGGACGATGGGGAGGACTATACTCCGCGGGTCAACCCTGGGGTGCGAATCCGGAACGCTGCCGAGGAGGATAGCAGTGGCGACGAGTCTACGTCCTCGGGTGATGATGAAAGCGATAGCGATGACAGCCGGCCGCGTCGGCAGCGCGGTTCAATGCTTCATGAGGAGCAGCCACGTCCACAGAAGGCCACTGGCCAAAGTCGTTCTCCGTTTTTCCGAGCGGGCAATATGAATAATGACAGCGAAAACCAAGAGGAAGAGGATGAGTCACTCGTAAACCAGACAAATCGACCGCGGGTGGCAACAGGAGTACGGCCACCAGCCGCGGGAGGCGAACGCACACGGTATGGGACGAACCATGACGCCGATAGCGACTCCTCCTCCGGCACGGACTGCAGTGATTTGTCCAGCTCGACAAGTAACGGTGAGTTTAGTAGTGATGGATCCAGCGACTATAGCGACTCGGACGAAAGTGATATATAGGCCCCCCCCCACCCTGCAGCTGTTTTTCCTTCGAATATATTGTACTTATATATATATATATATATATATATATATATATATATATATGTTTTGTTTTCTTTCGTTTCGTCGCCACTAGAGCTGGCTACTTACTCGTGG